>JABEVN020002917.1:0-19935 GCA_013146195.2 Codonopsis lanceolata
AAAACCTAGGAAGCAAAACCATAATGGGACTAGAGCTATCAAGCTCTGAATGAAAACAACCAAAGAGATAGTAAATCTCTCGGCCCAAAAATTCGGCAGCGTGGCGCAACATTGAACACGCACAACAAACCATCGGCAAAATAGGCAGAATCCCAGCGATAAACAACACTCAGCGGCTATAACATGCAGGAGGAACAATTCACTATAACCATATAATCAATGCTAAAACACCAACCCAACCTCACGACTAAAACTATCGGAGGTAGGAACAACAATATACCACAACTAGAATAAGCGAGCCACACATGCTCGAAGCGACAAAATAAATACTAAGGGTACAAGTGCCGGCAATACAAGCAGGCTCCCAAATACACAACCATAATAAAACACTACAATCTACCCAAGTAAAGTCTACTTTTACATTCGAGCCTCACAATAAATACAACATAATAATAATTAACTCCAAGCTTTTGACTTGGAAGACCACTGGAGTCGATATCAAGCCGGCTACTTGCGGGATCACTTGCACCGAGAAAACAATCACGGGTGAGTCATAATGACCCGATAAGTTTCTAAATGCAACATGTGGCATATTATGACATGGCATGGCATAAATGCATAAACATATAAAGTCATGGTATCATGCTAGTATACCATCATGAAACATGTACTTAATTTTTAAAGCACATAAACTCACATAAATCAAGTAGCATTTTATCTTTCATATAAATGCTCATAAATAAACACATGTAACGATGCTTGTCATCGAACCGTTACAATCAAATCCGGGTTGGCCCAACCAACTTACCATGAGATCAAATCTCAAACCAAGATCGGGCTCAATTCGAATCAATCATACCACAGGGTTCAGTCCCCAATAATCACAACTCATCAATTTCCTTTAATGAGTACTCGTTACATTCATCCGATCTCAGGATGAGAAATGAGAAGCTTGATGTCTAGCTAGATGGCTTAACTTCGAGATCACATCCCACTATTGGCCAAATAGTGAGGAGAAAGGAACAATGCAACGATTCATAAGCGATTGTTTCCAAAGACTATGAATCGTCCCATTGCCGACACAACAACCAACCCGCGGTGGACTTTAAACCAAACCATCAAGTAAATATTTACTTGCATAAACCAATGAGACCAAGTTCATAATTATCGGACTCATTAAACCATGTAGGACATAATGCTCTCTACAATCTCATAATCCATGCACATATTTGCATATAACCACGTAGGACATAATGCTCTACGAAAACTCATAAACCATGCATATATTTGCATATAAACAAGTAGAGACATCTTGCTCCATGAAATTCCATAACTCATGCACATATTTGCATATAATCAAGTAGGACATAATGCTCTACCAAGTATCAAGAACAATGCATATATTTGCATATAACCAATGTGTTTAACTAACTTACAAGTTTAGTTCAAAAATTACATTGAGGTACTTATTATTCCTCAAGTCATCAACCCGGTCAAGTATAGCTTACAAGCTTAATAAATTATAATGTGAGGTCTTCCAAAATCCTCAACTCAAACCAAACCAAGACTACTACGCTAGTCTCAAAATATCCACAATTCAAGACTTATTATTTTAGTCTTTTATTTTAAATACACCCGGACTCAATCATAGTCCTAACCGTCATACATGATCGATAACACCAACACCATACTTAAAACAACATGACTACTCAGTAGTCACTTCTCTAATTGTTTTCATATACACGCAACAAAAATCCTTGAGAAGAGGATTCTCCTAATCTTCTCTTAAATAATCTCATGACCTTATGTGGGTCTCTATTGTCCCATGCTCTAACAAGCATGCTTAAAATGTATTCTAGTCAGTCTCCAAAACATAAGTGTCACCATAGGACACAACCAAAAACCCGGTGTGCACAAACACAACCCAAGCAAACCCAAACATTGTAGGGTTTCAACCCAAGGCTCTTTATCATTTTATTGGCCTTATTACGACTCCGTTGAGTCTTACTAACACATTTCATTCTTTATGTGTTCTATAAATTCACACCGTAATAATTTCTTAAGGTTTATAACCAAATCTCAATAGTCACTCGGGCTTTTCCCAAGACTAAAATCCACAAAACATCTCAATCACTAATCATTAAAGTTTGGAAGTTATGTTCTTCATTCCCTTAACCAAGCGAAATCAATTATCGTAGGATTTCAACCCAAGTTCAATTAGCACTGTCGAATTTACAATGACTCGAGTGAGTCAATCTACCCTCTTCTAAAATTTAAGGGCATAGAGGCCATGGGTCACAATTCCCTCTATAATCATAACTAACAACAATAGTCATCATCCCGGGTTCGTTTAACTCACATAAACCCCATAAATTACTTAACAATGCAACTTAGAACAAATTGGCCATCTTGTGCATAAATTCATTCAAGTCACCTTACCCATCATAATTCCCAATTCATGATTAAATCATACAATATGGTTTAATATACTCTAATAAGCATATAAAACATAGTAATCAAGCTTACATCAATAATTTTGCAAGCTAAACCAAATTTGGGCAAAACACCCTCCAAGTATCTCTCCCAAATCAACTTCAATACTCATAGATAATTAACATAACCAAGTTAAATAGACCATTAAACACTTGAATTTCATATAAATCAAGGTCTCACATAGGTCCAACCAAGGTCTATCATCAATTTGAAACCTAGGGTTCATGGCATCTTCTACAAACCCTAACAATGGCTTCCATTGACCTCACATAGCACAAATGATTGTTTCCCTAGGGTCAATGGAGCCCAAAGAAAGAGAGGTAGAAACTTACCTTGATTCAGCCCCTACAAGTCACAATCCCGAAATTCCAATTGGTGGGTGTTGTTCCCTTCAATATCGGTCTGGTTTGACGTTTGTATATTCTATAAAGATATGTTTTATGTAATGAATAATATGATATTATGTTATTGTTAGGGTTACTATGCGAGTAGGATATACATTTGACTTGTGAGAAGGTTGAAGATTGCGATTTAAAAGACAATCACAGTTGCACGGGGGTGTTCGATGCCTCGCCGCGAGTATTGAGACGTTGACGTTGCGATAGGATGCTTAGAGTTTAGGCATTGGTTGTAGACTTGGTCTAGAGCTTAAGAAAGGATAGTTTTGCGGAGTATGGACGTTACGGGCATTAGTAGCCTTGTCGATTCGTTGTGATTACTAGAAAGTCATCTTGGTTGGGTGTACTAGGCACACGAGTTTTGTGATAGCTATAATTGTTGTTTGCTAAGGTAATAGACCTTGTTACTTGGTCTGAATTTTTATTCAGTTACGTGCATTAGTTGTAGGAAACACCTACTTGATGCATTTACATAGTAGTATATTAAATTCTCATCTCATAATTTCATGTTCATTCATTAGCATAGAAGACTGTTTGAAGGATGCTTAAAACTTTTTATTCATGAACCTTTGCATCCTTACGACGGAAACTTTTGAAGCTAATTCAGTAGGTACCCTGAATTTGTGAGCAAAAAGGAATTCGTCGTTGGACTAGGATTGGTAAGAATTAAGTTAGAAATTGACTATATCCATTACCAAATGGAATGGACTGAAATGGAATGAATTTTCAAAACATTTCATTAATGTGCTCTTATGTGTTCTCACCCGCGATGGGGAAATCGCGAGCGTGATTTACATGGTTTGAAATGCCAATTTGATTATCTTGGATTTGTTTGTAAATTGCTCCATAGGCAATTATTAATTCTTGTAACTTAGAATCTCTTGCGCTTGAATTTCTTTATGTGCCCGAGACAATTAGTTTCGGTAATTGGATGTTGAAGTGTCCTTAAATGAGTTTTTCATGTTGAAATTTGGGGTTTTGCTTGCATGATTGGCATAGTGCTGTTCGTGTTTGTATTCGCGACTCAAGTATGAGTCATGTCATTTTCAATCGTAGGTGTTAATGTCGTTGAAACTATTGAGGTTTCGTAGACTTTTGGATTTGGATTATTATAGTTCGACCCTCGTATAGTATTGGTGGTAGACTCGAGATTCGAGTCAAGGTTGGTTTGTATCATGATTTAGAATTCGGGACGAATTCTTTTTAAGGTGGAGAGGGTGTAACACCCCGCTCCTTCGTTATCTCGGTTTGCGTGCTATACTTGCACTTCTTCCTTTGTTGACTGCATGCTTGGTTTGCGAGAGGGTCTAGATGTGTTTGAGAGACCATATTAAGACCAAAACATTATTAAGAGACTTCATATAGTTGTTGACTTGCTAAAGTCACAAGTCGTGACTCGACGATAGTCTAATGCGACGCGATTGAGGGTTTACTTGCGCTTTTGTGTTCGTGACCTCGGTTTGGGTCCTAGACCTCTTTAAGATGGTTTATTAACATGTTTAGATGCATTAGACTTCAAGTTGGAGGTGTTCCTTAAGTCTATCGATGATTTTGGAAGCTTTGGAGATAGCGTTCGTCTCTATCGCGTAGTTCGGGAATCGAGTCGCGTAATCGTCTCTCCTTTGGGATTCTTATTTCCCTAGTTGTTATTCAACTTTCTAGAAGTATTTAAGCTTCTTCATTAGCCCTTAGACTTGCCTTAAAAGTCTCCTTTCATTGCTCGCTCGATTGCGAAGTTCATTCGTCGTTCGGTTGCGTTGTTGCACCCCTTCCCGGTTTCGCTCCGAGTTGTTTCGGGAGTTCTTCGGGTGCGTTTCTGACTTGTTTTGGGTTAGGTTAGACCCTAGAATGGTTGCCCATAAGTTTGGGACCATTTAGGACAAGTTTAGACCAAGTTTTGGAGGTTCAGAGGCCCAGGCGCCCGCCTAGGCACCTTGTGAGGCGCCCGCCTCAAGTGCTGGGAGCAATTGCATAATGATCTGATTTGGAAGGCAGCCTCAGAGGTTGAGGCGCCCGCCTGGGAGAGGCTGAGGCGCCCGCCTCAACATCAGTACACTTACGGGATTTTTTTCCCCTGTTTTGATATTGAACGACTTATACACCCAAACCCCCTATCTAAACCTATCCTAAACCTCCCTAACCCTCCTCACTTGTGTCCTAACATATCTAACTTGTTTTTAGAGTGGATTAAGAGTGCATTAGTGGGTCATTAAGCCACAAAATCAGATTAGAAGGAGACCACATTGGTTTGACACATGTCCCACTCAAATTTTAGACCAATATAAGCCTTGCAATCAGATTTTGACCCTCATTTCTCACCTCCACTCTCAACAAACGAATTTCCTTTCTCTCAAGCTTCTTCCATGGCTTCTTGAAGCTTTGCCCTTGGTCTTCCCTCATCCATTCTCCATTTGCTCAAGACTCCTTCATCAAAAGTGTGGAGCTCGAAGAGAAGATCGTTTTCAACCGATTAGTTTCTTTCTTTGCTTTCTTGGGTGTATAATATTTGTAAGTTACCTCTTCTCTCTTTGATTTTGTACTCATTGATCCTAAGGAAAACAAACTCTATGCTATTTGAGGTCAATGAGTACACATACTTGCCTTGTGTGATTTTTAACTTGTGATTTGAGCATGTGAACTTGTTAAGAGCATGTGTAGGATGAATTCTATGATTATTGAAGTATATTGTTACTCTTCATCTTGTGTTTCTAGGATTATGATCTTGCTAGAAATCATGTTTACCATTTATTTGGGTTTATTATGATAGTAGGCATAAATTTGGGAATTTGGATGTGTGATCTCACTAGATAATAGGAGTATGACCATTTATTTGAGATTATGTGATTTGTAAATTGGGTATAAGATTTTGTTGAGTTCTATGGATTTAAATCTTGGGAATCTAGTCCGAATGATTTTTGGAAAATTGTTATAAATGTGAACGATATGTTCATTTGGGGATTTATGAAATATGTATTCAATGATGTGTGATATTAAGACTTAATGGAGTTGTTTTAGGATTCAATATCATGTTGGTGAGCATTAGGTTAAAACCCTACGATGTACGGGTTGGGTTGGTTTTGATTGTGAGTACCCGAGCATCTTAAATTGTGTACCATTTGTGACCCCCACGATATAGAGGCTTTGGGGGATTTGTTTAGGGCGTGCTCGTTAGGGCACGGAGCATTAGAGATCAACCTATGATCTCGTATTACTCTAAGAAATGATTATTTGAATGAGTTCTCTCTTAGGGAATTTGGTCGCGTGCACATGAAAGCACTTGCGAGGTTATGACTACGGCTTAGTTTTGATACCCTTGAGATTGGCTTTAAGGAAGTCGAATTTATGACGGTTGGGACTATGGTTGAGTCCGGTGTACCATTAAGTGAAGCTAAAATGCTAAGTCTTGATTTATGATTGTTCTTAGACTAAAGTAATAGTCTTTGGTTTGATCTCGAGTAGAGGGCTATAGTAGACCTCACATTGTGATTTCTTGAGCTTATATGCTACGTTTGATTGGGTTGTGACTTGAGGGTTATGAATACCTCAATAGGTGGTTCTTGGACTAAACGGATAGGTTGGTTGGATTTGTTAAGTGTGTACAATATGTGCATTGTTAAATTGGTGTGTAGAACTTTATGTCCTACTTGATTTGATATGTCCGCTATGATCGGTCTTGGTTCTTGTTTGAGCATGAGAGTAATTATCTACTTGTGCATTTCATAAAAGCCCAGCTGGCATTATTTGGATTTGGTTTTTATGTCAGGGTAGGACGATACATCGCCTATACGAATCGTAAGATTCGTATTCGCTATGGATCGCCGTACTGACCTCACACACCCTCCATTGTTGGCCGCATGGGGAAGTAGCCCCTTGCCGTATCAATAAGTGCCGCATTGGCTTGCTAGCTAAATCGAATGATTCTCGATGAAAGTCGATGACATCACAGGGCATCGATGTTGCACGATAAAGTATAACATTGTGTATTGCAGGAGCAACACAACGGAGCTATTTGGGTACCTTCTCTATCCCTTATGTGGCTTACTATGAGCACTTATATGAAAGATAATGTGCTAAGTGGTTTATGAAGTTTATGTTACTTGATGACTTAATACAAGTTATTGTTGGTATACGATTAAGATGCCATGATTTTATATATGCTTGTGCATTATACCATGCCACGCCATGCTATGCCATACATTGCATTTAGTAACTTACTGGGTCATTATGACTCATTTCGTGTGTTTGTTTTCCTTAGTTTTTGCAAGCTCGTTAGTGCAGCGTTGAAGCTTCGCGCTTGATCGATAACAGGTGGTCTTCCGGGCGATAGCTTGGGGTTATTAGTATTATTGTATTTGTTATCTTGTGAGATACGGACGTGAAGTTATGTAAACTTTACTTGGGTAGTTATGTTAGTATCTTATTATTGTTTTATTTTGGGAGCCGACTTGTCGGGTCGAGCTGTTGTATTTAATTAGAAGTTATTCCGTTGTCTTTCCGAGCAAGGTTTTAGCTCGCTTGTTCTAGTATTATGTTATTGCTATTTCTGTCCCCGACAACTTTAGTCGAGAGACATTGGTTTAGTGGTTAGTATTTTATCTCTTACTCTTTTAGTTAATTTATTCCTCCGGCATGTTATAGCCGTAGAGTTGTTGTTTATCAGGTTGGGTTCTTGTTGCTTCGCCGGCCTTAGGTTGCCGATGGTTTGTTGTCCGTGCGCAATGTTGCATCACGCGAGTCGTAGTTTTGTCGAGAGATAGTCGTCTCTCAGCCTTGTATTCCTTAGTTTATAATTATAGGCTTTGGTCCCACTTATGATTCGCTTCCGCAGATTTTAGTTTTTGGTTTTGCCGTTATGGCTTTACATTCCTGTTTAGAGTTTGTGGGTTCAACTCTTGACTCGCACCACTACGCTTAGCGGGTGCTTGTCCGTCTTTTATCTTGTCTTGGCGGCACGACCTTGGGATTCTGCATTGGAGTCCGGGTCGGGCTGTCACAAGTGATTTGGGATAGTGCATAATGTTTAAGGTTTTAGGGTTAAGGTTTAAAGTTAGAGACTCAAGGTTAGGGTTTAAGGTTTCGAATTAGGTTTAGGGATAAGGGTTAGGGTTTAGGTGATACAATTATTTTTGGTTTAAGGTTTATAGTTACGTTTAGGGCTTGGCGACAGGCTTAGAGTTAGGGTTTAAGGTTTAAGGTTTAAGGTTTTAGGGTTTAAGCTTTGGCTTAGGGATTAGGTTTAGGGTTTAGGGTTAAGGGTTTACGGTAAAGGGTTTCAGGTTTAAGGGTTTAAGGTTTGGCTTAGGGTTTAGGGTTTAAGGTTTATGGTTTTAGGTTTTAGGGTTTAGGGTTTATGGTTTTAAGGTTTAACGTTTGGCTTAGGGATAAGGGTTAGGGTTTAAGGTTTAAGGTTTAGAGATTAGGGTTTAATTTTAAACCCTAACCCTTTATATGCCCTAACCAAACCAAACCCTAAAAGGAAAAAATAAATAAAAATGAATGAAAAACCCAAAAAACTTCCAAAGCCCGTAACAGTGCTTAAACAACATTTTTTGGGATTAAAACGAAGTCATCACGGGTTACACCCTAAACCCTAAACCCTAATTTCTAAAACCTTAAATCTTAAACCCTAACCCTAACTCTTATTCCCTAACCTTAAACCTTATACCTTAAACCTGAACCTCAATCCTAAAGCCTTAAACCCTAACTCTAGCCCTATCCCCAATCCCTAAGCCTAACCATAAACCTTAAACCAAAAACAATTGTCTCACATAAAACCTAACCCTTATCCCTAAACCTAATTCGAAACCTTAAACCCTAACCTCGAGTTTCTAACCTTAAACCATAACCCTAAAACCTTAAACATTATACACTAACCCTAATCGCCAAACCATAAACCATAACTCTAATGCTAACCCTAACCGATAAGCCTAACCTTAATCCCTATAAACGAGAAAAAAAAAATTATTTATGAATGAAAGAAACATGAAATGAACACGATAATCTCCATACGGATGAAGCATCAACTATTTTGAATCCAAAAAAATATTAAAAAAATAAAAAAAAATAAATATTTTGTACATAAAACTGGTACCAGTTTTATGAATAAAAAAGTTGTTTATTTATTTTTATTTTTTTAATATTTGTTTTTGGATTCAAAATAGTTGATGCTTCATCCTTATGGAGATTATCATGTTCATTTTATGTTTTTTCCTTCCAAAATATTTTTTTTGTTTCTCGTTCATAGGGATTAAGGCTAGGCTTAGGGATTAGGGAAGATAAGACCATTTTCTAAGTTAAGGTTTAAGGTTAGGCTTAGGGATTAGGGTTAGTATTAGAGTTAGGGTTTAAGGTTTAGTGATGTAACACCCCGCTCCTTCGTTATCTCGGTTTGCGTGCTATACTTGCACTTCTTCCTTTGTTGACTGCATGCTTGGTTTGCGAGAGGGTCTAGATGTGTTTGAGAGACCATATTAAGACCAAAACATTATTAAGAGACTTCATATAGTTGTTGACTTGCTAAAGTCACAAGTCGTGACTCGACGATAGTCGGAATGCGACGCGATTGAGGGTTTACTTGCGTTTTGTGTTCGTGACCTCGGTTTGGGTCCTAGACCTCTTTAAGATGGTTTATTAACATGTTTAGATGCATTAGACTTCAAGTTGGAGGTGTTCCTTAAGTCTATCGATGATTTTGGAAGCTTTGGAGATAGCGTTCGTCTCTATCGCGTAGTTCGGGAATCGAGTCGCGTAATTGTCTCTCCTTTGGGATTCTTATTTCCCTAGTTGTTATTCAACTTTCTAGAAGTATTTAAGCTTCTTCATTAGCCCTTATACTTTCCTTAAAAGTCTCCTTTCATTGCTCGTTCGATTGCGAGTTCATTCGTCGTTCCGGTTGCACGTGTTGCACCCCTTCCCGGTTTCGCTCCGAGTTGTTTCGGGAGTTCTTCGGGTGCGTTTCCGACTTGTTTTGGGTTAGGTTAGACCCTAGAATGGTTGCCCATAAGTTTGGGACCATTTAGGACAAGTTTAGACCAAGTTTTGGAGGTTCAAAGGCCCAGGCACCCGCCTGGCACCTTGTGAGGCGCCCGCCTCAAGTGCTGGGAGCAATTGCATAATGATATGATTTGGAAGGCAGCCTCAGAGGTTGAGGCGCCCGCCTGGGAGAGGCTGAGGCGCCCGCCTCAACATCAGTACACTTACGGGATTTTTTTCCCCTGTTTTGATATTGAACGACTTATACACCCAAACCCCCTATCTAAACCTATCCTAAACCTCCCTAACCCTCCTCACTTGTGTCCTAACATATCTAACTTGTTTTTAGAGTGGATTAAGAGTGCATTAGTGGGTCATTAAGCCACAAAATCAGATTAGAAGGAGACCACATTGGCTTGACACATGTCCCACTCAAATTTTAGACCAATATAAGCCTTGCAATCAGATTTTGACCCTCATTTCTCACCTCCACTCTCAACAAACGAATTTCCTTTCTCTCAAGCTTCTTCCATGGCTTCTTGAAGCTTTGACCTTGGTCTTCCCTCATCCATTCTCCATTTGCTCAAGACTCCTTCATCAAAAGTATGGAGCTCGAAGAGAAGATCGTTTTCAACCGATTAGTTTCTTTCTTTGCTTTCTTGGGTGTATAATATTTGTAAGTTACCTCTTCTCTGTTTTATTTTGTACTCATTGATCCTAAGGAAAACAAACTCTATGCTATTTGAGGTCAATGAGTACACATACTTGCCTTGTGTGATTTTTAACTTGTGATTTGAGCATGTGAACTTGTTAAGAGCATGTGTAGGATGAATTCTATGATTATTGAAGTATATTGTTACTCTTCATCTTGTGTTTCTAGGATTATGATCTTGCTAGAAATCATGTTTACCATTTATTTGGGTTTATTATGATAGTAGGCATAAATTTGGGAATTTGGATGTGTGATCTCACTAGATAATAGGAGTATGACCATTTATTTGAGATTATGTGATTTGTAAATTGGGTATAAGTTTTTGTTGAGTTCTATGGTTTTAAATCTTGGGAATCTAGTCCGAATGATTTTTGGAAAATTGTTATAAATGTGAACGATATGTTCATTTGGGGATTTATGAAATATGTATTCAATGATGTGTGATATTAAGACTTAATGGAGTTGTTTTAGGATTCAATATCATGTTGGTGAGCATTAGGTTAAAACCATACGATGTACGGGTTGGGTTGGTTTTGATTGTGAGTACCCGAGCATCTTAAATTGTGTACCATTTGTGACCCCCACGATATAGAGGCTTTGGGGATTTGTTTAGGGCGTGCTCGTTAGGGCACTGATCGATGTATTTTATACGTCGATTTTATATGCTTCTGTGACTTGAATTGGGCTATTTCATGAGTCTTTTGAGTACTAATATATGTTTTTGGTGAGTTTTGTAAGTTTCAGGATTGTTCGTGAAAATATGCGAAACTCCAGGGTTGTAAGTGCAAATTACAAAGAAAGAAAAATTGAAGAAAATAAAGTCTGTCAATCTGGACACCTTGCGGACGCAAGGTGCCTCAGACCTTGCGACCGCAAGGTAGGCAGTATCGGTCCCTGAAGCCAGCAATTGAAGAGCCAAGAAGCACACACACTGGAGACCTTGCGGACGCAAGGTATTCAGCACTCTGCACCGCAAGGTAGGCGTAATTCGGGTTTTCACACAGTCATTCGATTCAATCACAACTCCCAAGTATATATAGAAGTCGATGCCGAGCCTAAGCATAAGGAGGACGGTGGAAGCTCTCTTTACATAGATTTTAGGTAGTTTTAGATTGTATAACATAATTAGGTTTTGTAATTTCAAGTATTGAAGATCAAATCATGTCTTCCATCATCTTCATGTGTCTTTGTTCATCGCCTATGATGAACTAAATCATCCCTAATCTAGGAGGTGGGAGGTAACTTGTATCGAATTTATGTTTTGATTCTTATATTTATGTCTATTCAATGCTTGTTGATTGTGTTGTTTATCAATCCCTTTATTATTTCGCTTTGAACAAATGAATGTAATCGCAAATAATAAAGGCTTAGAGGTGCGGATACCTGCATGACCAAATGCATATGTCGCATAATCGGCTCACCAACACAATAAATTGGACCTATCGAAGCACGAGAGTGATAAGTTAGGACCAGGTTCTTACATGATCTAGGTGACAGATAGATCATAAATCTAGGTGACAGCCTAGATTCATCGTTCTGTGTTAGGATATGGAATGGGTGAATTTTTGCGGGAGGGAGATCGAACCAATTGTTCAACGAGACCATATCTATTTTTAGTGAACGAACCCAAGACATTGAATGACATTATTATGAATTGAACATAAAGGAGATATAAGTGAAACCCAGAATCCTAGATTTCCACTCACCATAAGATCTTCATATCTGTTATTACTGTCTAATTAGTTAACATCTATAACTAGTAAATTAGAGTAGAATTAAACATAAAAACCCCCTTAGGTTAATAATTTGCTATCTATAACCGCATCTTGCTCGTGATCACTTGTCTCTGTGGGTTCGACCCTTGCTTCCGAGTCTATTCTATAATAGTCTTGTACACTTGCAAGGAAATAGATAAAAATAAAACATCGATCAAGTTTTTGGCGCCGTTGCCGGGGACAAGCTAGTTCACGTAGTTAGTTTGTAGGTAGCGTAGTTTTCAATTTAATTTAGTTTTTAGTTTAATTTTCTGTTTTTATAAAAATAAAAATACAAAAAGATTTTATTTTATTTTGCCTTAATAGTTAGTTGTTTTTAAATTGCTTTTAATTAATTTTTATGCAAGGTCGTAGATCTTTAAATCCTGAATTGGTAGACTTAGATCAAGAGATAAATATTGTTAAAAGATACCAAAGATATTTTGAAAATCTAGTTTTCGAGCCTGATAATCAAGATAATCTAAATCGAGAGGATCCTCTGGTTGATCCTACAATGGAAGATAATAACAATAATCGTAATCCTGAAAACCTAGTTGACCCAGTCAATAGGTGTAACGCCCCATAATCTTGCATGTGCATTCTATGCTTGTCTTTACACTTTCTTGGTTGATTGTGAGCTTGTTTACTTAATATATAAACGTCTTAGAATCATTCATAGATCATTCTAGAAGTCCATAACATGCTTAGAATCATATAAACTTGTTTGTTGAATCGCCGGTTTAATCGCGTTGAATTTGGCCTTAGCGATTCCTCTCGTTGCTCGTATTTGCTTCTATTTCGACGTACGAAGTGTTCGTTGAGTTCTTGGCTTTATATTCAGGTCTTAATCATGTTGAAACAAGTCTCTTTCATGTCCAAGTTATCCTAGTTTGAATGGCGTTTGATTGTAGTTTGATTCGTTGTTCATTCGTCGCGTGGTTCGCGCCTTGTTCTACCTTGTTCCGGTTGTTGTTCGGGTGTGTTTCCGACTCGTTTTGAGTAGGGTTAGACCTTAGAATGGTTGCCCAAAAGTTTGGGACCATTTAGATCAAGTTTAGAATCAAGTTTTAGAGGTTCTCGGAGCCGAGGCGTCGCATGGCACTCAGGTGGGGCGCCCGCCTCAAATGCAGGGAGCAATTGCAAAGTGGACTGAACTTGGGAGAGGCCTCAGTAGTTGAGGCGGCCGCATGGGAGTGGGTGAGGCGCCCGCCTCACCTGCTGATCTGTTACGGGATTTTTCTTCCCCTGTTTTGAGTTATGACGTGAAATGCCTATCCTACCTCATTAAACCCCTCTAAACCCTTCCTAACCACCCACACTTAGTCCTAATCATGTCCTAACACTAATTAGAAGTTAATTTAGGTTGGTTTAGTGTTTGATCACCCCTAATTTCCACTAATTGCACTTGAGAAATTCCCCTTGTACCCTTCTCTTTGTTGGAGGTATAAATACCAAGCCTTGGCCAAATTTTCAAGAAATCTTCATTTGTTCATCCTATTTCTTACAAGTTAGAGAGAGAGAGAGTTGGGGGCTTGAGTTTTGAGCCCTAGTTCATCTTCTTCCTCCGATCCACAAGGATTCCACCGTTCGATCGCCGCCAAACTTCGGATTCTCGACGGGTGAGACGAAAGGAACGACTTCACCGTTTAGATTTGGATTCTCTTGAGGTTTCACTCAAGCTAGGTAAGTTACTCTTCTTCATTTTAGTTCTCATTGACCCTAAGGAAACAAAGTTTATGATGTGTGAGGTCAATGAGGACACATAATTGCTTCCTATGCTTTCCATTTGAAATTTTAAATGTATGATTTGCTAGGAGCATGTTCAGTGAATTTCTTGCCTTTGGGAGTTTAAAATTACTCTTTTATCATGTTAATTGAGGTCTTGAACATGTTAGAAATATGTAGTATGTTTGTTGATGAAAGTGATATTATTTGGGAATGCCCTAAATTATGCCTATGTGTATGTGTGAAAATTGTTGGTGTTGTATCCTCAATATGGACTACATGAAGAACATGAATTACATTAAATTTGTTTTGGGTGAAATTATATCCTTGTTGAACTTAGAAGTGACCTAGGTTGGGTTATGAGGCATATAGCTTCAATTTCCCCAAAATTGGGAATTTAGAGGAAAGACTCAACGGAGTCGACTCTAGGGAAGAATTGAACATGTTAAACTCTAATTTCAATCCCTACGAAGTTTGGATACCGTTTGATTAAGTTTACTCAAATATGAGCTTGATGGAAGTATTTGCAAAAATTGTTATGAAGCATTGGTTTGAGCAGTTAATTGCCTTCACGTGATTATGGTAGAGATTAACCCCTACTTGGTGGGTCGAGTTCGCTCTTGTCGAATTCGGTCCTTAATTGGTTTAAGTCAAGTAAATACCTACTTGTGCATTGCATTGAGTCCAGCTGTCATTAAATGGTTTGTTTATCAAGTCGTATGACGCATGCACGCTTCACACAATTATGGGATTCTGTGCTCGCTATGGATCGCCGCACAGGGACTCCACACACACCCACCGGTGGCCGCGCTGGGGCAAGTAGCCCCTTCGCCGTACGCTAAGTGCCGCATTGGCTTGCTAATGATCGAGTAGCACTCCTCGATGATAGTCGGCGATTCACATGAACATCGATGGCACGAACCAAGAATGTAAAATGTTTTCATGAGCTACGAGCGTTAGCGGCCGTCGTGGACTATCATATCCTACTTGTATGATTTACTTTACGCACTTATGTGAATAAGGTGCTAAGTGTTAAATGATGATAATATGCCATAATTGTGATAAATGTCATGCTATAACATGAACATGCATATTTTGGTAACTTACTAAGTCTTTCGACTTACCCTATTTGTTTGCTTTGTTTTCCTTAGATCAAAGCCGAGGAGACGTCCCACGCTAGATTCACGTATTCGCTTGGACGTTGTGAGCGAGGTTGCTCTTTTGGACTTTAACTGGTTAATCTTTTATTTTGGAAAGGACGTTGGGAAGCAAGTCATGTAGACTTGGCTTGGGGTTTTGTTGTTGTAGTAACTTAATTATTTAATACTTGTAATCTTTTGGTACGCCGACTATAAGTCGAGCTTGTTTATATGTTGATGGTTCATCACAGTTTCTTCCGCTAAAGCTTGTTTAAAATATTATTGTTGTCGTTGTTCCGGCATGTTGTGGCCGCTCGCTTGTTTAAGCATGTGTTAATTGTAGAGTAGTTCTGGGTTCCTGAACGCCGATGACTTGTTTAATTTGTTGTTTTTCCCGGCCAAGTGTAGCCGAGTTGTTATTCGTATGCAATGTTGTGCCACATGAATTTCGTAAACCTACTTGCGCATGCTTGTGTGTTTAACTTGAATATTTGGACGGCACGACTCGGGATCTCGTATTGGGGTCCGGTTCGGGTCGTCACAATAGGAATCTAAGACAAGAAGAGTCTGCAAGAAGAAATATGGAAGTAGTTGTAAATCAAAGAACTATTAATGATTTTAGTAGACCTTCATTAAATGTGGTAACATCATGTTTAGTATTGCCAGATGCTGTTAGGAATTTCGAACTAAAAGGACATTATTTTAATTCCATACCATCTTTTCATGGGATGCCTAATGAAGATCCTGTCAGTTTCTTAAGAGAATATGAATACATGATGAGTACTTTTCCTTTAGGAGGGTTAACTGAAGATCAAATTAAAATGAAATACTTTCCCAGTGCATTAAAAGAATTGGCAAAGAGATGGTTTATGAACCTAACACCGAATGTTTTTACTTGGGCACAATTATATGATTTGTTTATGAGCAAATTTTACAAACATGCATCTCTTACAGAGTATAGAAAACAAATCATGTCATTCCAAAATGAACCAGGTGAAACATTCCATGAGTCATGGGATAGATTTAAAAATCTGCTTATTATGTGTCCTCATCATAATTTGGCTCAACATGTGTTAGTGCTTCAATTCTATCATGGTCTTTCGCCAGGATTACAAACTATGGTTGATAGTGCAGCTGGTGGTTCTATTAATAGAATGACACCAGAAGCATTAGAAGAATTATTTGAGATGCTAAGTATTAATTCCCAATGAAAAGTGCTAGAGGTAAAAATAGGAGCCTATATCAATTGCAAGATAATTCAAATACACAAGCTCAATTTGAAAATTGGCAAATTCAAGAAGCATGTGCTCTATGTGGATTATATTCTCATGCTACTAATTTTTGTCCGTCAAGTGCTATGTATTCTGAACAGGCTAATGCTATGAATATGTACCCTCAAAGGCCAAGGAATGATCCATATTCCAATACATATAATCTCGGTTGGAGGAATCATCCTAACTTTTCTTGGGAGGAAATAAGCCTTTGCAACCTCAACAATTCCAACCTCACCACCACAACCTCCACGCTTGCAAAATCAAAATCAAAATCAATTGAGAATTGAAGAAGTTCCCAAGCAAGAAGTAGCAAGTAAAGGTCAAGCATCGTTGATGAAGTACATGCTTGAAGAAATCGAAAATCAAGAAATATATCGAAAATTCGAAGCAAATAAAAGAGAAGAAGGAAGTTCCCTAGTCAAACCGAAAGCTAAGTCAATCACCGCCCTGCGAAGTGGTAAGGTGATAGGTGAAGAGGTAAGTGATTCTGATCCTCCTTCTAATCTGCATGCTACAGTAGAAAATTCTGAAAAAGTAATATAAAAAGAAATCGAAAAAGATAGTGTTAGTGATAAAGTAATTGATGATTTAAGTAATCAAGAGGTAGAAAAAGAAAAAGAAGTAGAAGTAGAGTTAGAAATTCCAAATAAGGAACAAGAAAAGAGAAAGAAATTCAAAATAAAGACAACACAGCTTGAAGTAGATAAAGAATTAGATCAAGAAGAAGAGGAACCTTATGTGGCTCCACCACCTTATGTTCCTCCAATTCCTGCTTTCCAAGAAGACTTATGAAAACCGAATGGACAAACAATTCACTGAAATTTATAATATGTTATCCAAAGTAAATGTAAATTTATCTTTGCTTAATGTTATTAAAAATATTCCAAAGATACGCAAAGTTTTTCAAAGATCTTCACTCAAAGAAACACAAGTTTGAAAACAACGAAAAGATTGTTGTTTCGAAAACGTCCTGCTTTTACAACCCGAATTACCACCTAAGTTGAAGGACCCAGCAAAATTTTAATATTCAAGTTTCTTGGGAGACTCTAAAAAATGAAAGCAATGCTAGATTTAGGAGCAAGTATTAACTTGATGCCTTTTTCGTCTATAAACAATTAGGTCTAGGAGAACTAAAACCCACTAATGTGGCGACCCGATCCGGGCCCGAGGTGGAACCGCGGGTCGGACCGCCCAAATAGGAGGGAAACAAGTAAACAAATAACATGCAAGGACTTAATTTATAAAAACGACGTGACGCAACATTAGAGACGTAGCACGCCTCGCACCAAAAGGCCGGTATTTTTAAAACTTTTCAAACCCGATAAAACGCTTAAGTAATATAACCAAGTCATCTGGCATGACACTACATGCCTAACCCAAGCTAACAGCTCATGGTCAAGAATTAAATAGGAGCTAATAGCATGCCTCTGCGAAGACCAATACGTAGTGGAATATTAACAAGGTAACCAAAGCTCGGCTTACACAATGCCAAGACAAAAGGGTTACAAGTACTACAAGTGATATAACTACTAGTAGCTAACAAGAGTTACAAGATCAAGTTTTATACAAATACCCAAGCATAGTCTAATTGACTTGCTTTTAACCCGTCGTCCTTACAAAATAATATAAAGCAAGAGGAAGAGGACATCTAAACCACCTCTTCGAATATCAACGTGAACAAAAGGGGACAAAGCACCTAACACAACAATCTCAACGAAAGCAGACCTCGCCTTGCTAGGATCTAAAGCAAAGGGGAAAAAGGGTAAGTCATAAAGACTTGTAAGCTATCAATCATGCATGTCATGGCAATATGCAACATACAAGGCAAGATATCGTCACATAAGCATAGATGTCATATATCCAGGATGCACATTGTTTCACATAGGTGCGCATAATTAAATCACATAAGACAAGGATATATGGAGAGCCGCTACGTAGTTCCTCGCAACAAGCGTTATTCGGAATGTGCGGTATCGAATGTGTGTGGGGTACATCGATCTTCCGAGGAGATGCCCTGATAGACACCAATGATGCTCTTAATTGATTACAAGGAGCATTCCCCACCGTGGCCACAAGGAGGCGTGTGAACAAAGACGGATGCCACCGACTCATGCAAATGCCAAGTAATGTATACTTAACAAAATTTCAGTAGAGAACGAGGTCGACAAGAGCGATCTCGTTCATGACAAGTAAATTATTCTCATCAATAACCAAGTAGGATTGAGTTCGACAAGAGCGAACTCACATGTCAATTAAGTATTCTATAATATGACATTCAAGATCAAGCAAGGTAATCAATCCAAGTTCAAGAGTCTAGAATTATTATTCTGCGAAACGTGTTTAGAACGTCGAGGGATTGATCTGAGCCGGTATTGTTCAATATCGCTAAACTTTGACTCCGTTGAGTCGTCTCTAACAATTCATCCAATAGAGTTAGGATGCTAAATGCATCATAAACCCTTTTCTAAGTTCTCGTGATATGATCGGCTAGGTCATTAATCCATTTAACAACCATAGGCAAGAATTGTCAACAATTCAATTTCAAGGGACCTTAGAATTATTATTTCAAAGGTTGATAAATTGCAATGGTCCAAGAACATTAATTATTCATAGGAGGATATAGAACACATTTAATTCTAAACATAGGACCCAATTCAATAAGATGAACAAATCATGGCATATGGAACCCTAGAATTCATAGTCTCCAAAAGTTATCAAAATCCATTAGTCAAGAACAATAGTTGTTCCTAAGGAGGCATAGAACACATTTAATTTCTAGGCATAGACCCAATTCAATAGGATGAACAATCATATAGCATATGAAACCCTAGAAATCATAGTCTCTAAGAGTTGTCAAAATCCATTAGTCCAAGGAACAATAGTTGTTCCTAAGGAGGCATAGAACACATTTAATTCTAGGCTTAGGACTAATTCAACAAGATGAACACATGTCGGTTCAAAAAATCTCATAGATCAAATCATCATCAATCATGGCATGGGCATGGTAGAAGCATGGGAATCACAAGAAGAGGGGGACATGGCATTTAGCATACATCCTAAGGGGAATCAATAGCTTACCTCACCCAAGAAAAGATGGAATGAGCACAAACTATTCGATGGAACGTGCTCCTTGGACGATAGCTTCACTTCGGTGGTCTCGGTTTGGCAATCGGAGGCGGGAGCTCAACCTATGGAAGCAACACACACTCAGTCCCACCTTTCTACACACACAAAGCTTGGGGAAGAAGGAGGAGAAGATGATCTGAATTTTGAAGGTTTAAGCTTGATTAGCAAAAGGGGAGGCTTTATACCTTGCATGGAATGAAAAACCACTTGTCAAGAGAGGAGGAGTGGACAAATCCACATGTCAAGAGGAGGTTGATTGAGTGTTAGGCTTAATCCTACCACTCAAGGCCTAATAGGATGGTTTAGGTCAATTAGAAGGGGTATTAATGCCAAAAGTCGCAT
>JABEVN020002918.1:0-19941 GCA_013146195.2 Codonopsis lanceolata
GGAATTAATTTTATGGGACCATTTTTCAGTCAAGCAAGTTTTCTAAGACTTCTTCTTCCCGTTGAAAAAACCAAAAGAAAAAAAAGAGAGAAAAAAAGAAATAAATAGATCGACGAAAAATGAAACGGAAGAAGCAGAGTGCAAGAAGATTCAAATGAAACATAGCTTTCAAGAGAAAATATATTATAAAAATTTTGCTGAGAAAGTTGATGAGATATTTTTAGCTTGATATATTGTACAAAAAAAGTTTGGGGGTGGGGGAAATTAGAAAAAAAAAAGAAAGTAAAAGAAAAAGAAGACCCCCCCCCCCACTTGTGGTCTTTGTAGGTCCTAGCCTAATTGGGAAAAACATCATTTTGCTTGGAAGTATTAGGGGTAAAGGGTAGTCTTTCTCTCTCACTTTGAATCCTCATCCCTTTCCATCAAATCTCCCAACACCATGGCCTTACATTACAAGTTATTAAAGACCTAATGTTCTTCTTGCCAATGCTTGTGTTTGTTATTTTTGATAAGTAAGGCATGTAAAATTGATCTAACACTTCATAATCACATTATTCGCAAGCTCACTGTGTTAGCATAATTTTAGCTATTACAAGTAATTGGGATAGGAGATCATTGTATGTCATACATAGAAGTGTATGGGATGGATGTATAAGTCTTTAAAATTCTTGGTGACCTCTCTTTCTGTAATAGACCGGGTTTGGATGGTAGATCTCATACTTTATGATGCATTGGTATTAATTAAATTCTGATTTTCATAAGAATGTGGTGCTTAGCTTAATAAAACTGTTTTAGTCAAGATATTCTTTAAGATTTGTGATCACACACACACGGAGAAATTAAGACTAGTAGCAGTTTTGAGTATAAGTCAGTTGGTTTTATGTGATTAGTCTGCACATATGTGGTGAGCATCGGACTGAGACTACTTTGTCTTGCCATGCGATTATGACTTGAGGTTTGATCCAAAAAGATTTTTGTTTTGGTTTTAGTTAAATTTTTATTTGCTTTTGTATTTATCTGCATAGTTGAGTCACTCGTAAGAGTCTCCTTGAGTTTGTGGGTTTCTAGAGGAGCGTAAATAGTGTCACCCTCCAAAAAGATTTTCGTTATTTTTATTTAATTGCTTTTGTATTTATAAGTATTGTTTACTTGTGAACGAGCAAAGTTTAAGTTTGAGGGTATTTGATTGATGTATTTTATACGTCAATTTCATGTCCTTCTATGACTTAAATTGAGCTATTTCACGAGGCTTCTGGCTACTGATATGTGTTTTTCAGTTGTTTTATGAGTTTCAGGGTTTTAGGTGAAATTATATGAATTATAAGGCTTTTTGTAGAATATTCCAAGAAATGGCCAAAGTGTAAATTGAAGAAGAAACAACAAAAGGGACATTCTGATGACCTTGCGGCCCCAAGGTATTTTTACCTTGCCTCAAGGTAGCGAAGTCCAAAGACAAGTCGGGCCCCTGATTTGAAGACTCATGACGCGGGCAATGACCGTGCGGTCGCAAGGTAGGCAAAACCAACTTTCGAAGGTTTTTAAGCCAAACTAAAATTCCTAAACCCCCTACAACTCCATGGTATAAATAAAGGACGGTAGCCAAGGGTCAAGGGCGGCCAGGAAGTAGTTTTTTATAGCTTTAGCATAGGATTTAGCGTGTATAACATAGTTTAGTTGTTGTAATTATAGTTTTGAAGATCGATCCATGTATTCAATCATCTCTATGTGCTGTTCATCTTCAAGGATTATCAATATCTCTATTATTTCAATTTGAACAAATGAATGTAATCGTGAATAATAAAGGCCTAGAGGTACGGATAACTGCATGATCAATGTGCATATGTTGTACACATGCTCACCACCATGATAAATTGAACCTATCGATGCACGAGAGTGATAAGTTAGGGTTAGGTTCCATATACGACCTAAGTGACAGTTAGGATTCATATGTTCTTGTGCCTAGGATATAGAATGGAAGAATTATTTGGAGATGGAGATTGAACGGTAATTCGACAGGCTATATCTATATTTTGTGAACGAACCCAAGAAATTGAATGATATTTTGTCAAAATAAGCCATAGTGGAGACACAAGTGAAACCCTAATCCTAGATTTCCCTCCATCATAAGATCTTCATAAACTGTAATTGCTGCTAATGTAGTTAACATTAGAATAATAATTAGCTTTGATAAAATCAATATAAAAACCACAGTAGTTTAATAATTTGCTACCAATAATCGTACTATTTGTGATCTTCTTGTCTCTGTGGTTCGACCCTTGCTTCCCAAAACTATTCTACAATAGTCTTGTCCACTTGCAAGGAATAATTAAAATAAGACATCGATCAGTTTTGGAAGCACAAAGCAAGCCCCAGATTGATATGTTGGCTTGGGTTCTCTTCATCTGAGCTAATAGAGTATCTTCCATATTCTTAGCCCCAGTATCTTTTTCTTGATCTTTACCAGAGTGGTCACCCATTTCTTGGTTTGCTTGGTAGGCTCGACCAGATCTAGAAAGGTGACTGACATCCCCACCGACCCAAGTGGCTTTGTTAGTGCTACAGGTATTTTGGCTACCCAGGATGGTGTCCCAAGAGAGCATGTTGCAGCTAAACTCTTTATTTGGTGGAAAGAAAGTAACAATGATACATGGAAGTGGGTGTTTATTTCTTTCAAAATTGGTTACTTTATTTTCTTTTCCAACTTCAATCATTTTGATTTGAGGTAGAGGGTTATTGACTATATTTGGTCTAGGGGGAGGTTTTTCAATAACCTTATCATCTATGAGGTCCTAGATAGCATTTTTGAGTACATAGCATTTATCGGTCGGGTGACCACTGTAACGATGGTATTCACAGTACTGGGCGTGGTTCCATGTGTTGGGCAGAGGATTCGGCAGCCTATAGTTTTCCATGGGTTTTAGCACTCCCTGTGCCATTAGCCCTTGCAGTATCATAGATTGAGGAGCTTACAGTTCATCATAGTGTCTATTCCCTCTGTTTGGACCCCTGAAGTTCCTGTTCGAACCATTCTTTCCACCCACTGTATTGACGGACCTTTCAGCTTCATAGGACCATGGAACAGTGTTGTAGCTCTGGGTAGGGAAATGGGCTGAGGGCATGTGATCGTGTCTTATTTTAATTAATTCCTTACAAGTGGACAAGACTATCGTAGAACAGCTTGGGAAGCAAGGGTCGAACCTGTGGCACCCCAACCCGGATTCCAATGCGAAACCCCAAGTCGGACCGCCCAAATATACACAAGTAAGCATGCGCAAGTAGGATTATAAAATTCACGTGGCGCAACATCGCATACAAATAACAACTCGGCTACACTTGGCCGGAAAATAACTTAAAATAAACAAGTCATCGGCGTTACGGTAGGAACCCAACAACAACTACTCCTACAATTATAACACATGCATATAATAACCTCAAAGGCCACAACATGCCGGAGACAACAACAACAACAATATCATAAAAGAGTGTTAAGCGGAAGAAACTGTAGTGAGCCAATAATATATGAACAAGCTGGACATTAAAGTCAGCATACAAAAGATTATAAGTCTTAAGTATTCAAGTTATACTACAACAACAAAACCCAAAGACAAGTCTATTTGACTTGTTTCCCATCGTCCTTGCCAAAATAAAAGTCTAACTACAAAAGTCCCAAAAGAGCAACCTTGAGCTCACAAGCAACCAAACGCGGGTATGGCGAATCTAGCGAGAACCGTCTCCTTGGCTCGGATCTAAGGAAAACAAAACAAACAAATAGGGTAAGTCATTAAGACTTAGTAAGTTACTAAAAATGCATGTTCATGTCATAGCATGACATTTATCACATTAATGGTATATGATCATCATATAGCACTTAGCACATTATTCACGTAAGTACGGAAAATAAATCATTCAAGTAGGATATGATATAGGCACGGCCGCTATGTAGCTCCTGCAATAAAGTTTGTTAACGCAATATCGTGACTACGATGCTCGTGACTTCGCATTGATATACCAAACTCCACCGGCTAATAGCAGCATGTGACGCACGTATTGATATGACAAAGTGGCTACTTCCCCACTGCGGCCTATAGTGGAGGTGTGTGTGAGGTCCCAGGTACGACGATCCATAGCGAGCACGAATATCTCAATTCGTGAAGGCGATGCATCGTCCTACCCTGACATAAAAATCAAACCAAATAGTGTCAGCTGGACTTAATGCAATGCACAAGTAGATATTTACTCGTCAAGACCAAATAAGGATCGAATTCGACAAGAGCGAACTCGACCGACCAAGTAGGTTATTAATTTCTACCATAAATCATGTCAAGGCAATTAATTGCTCATAACCAAATAATCACAACGGGTTCAATTGCACATAATTAAACTCAACTTAGACTTGAGTAAACCCGACCAAACGGTGTCCAAACTTCATAGGGATTGAAATTAGTGTTTAACATGTTCAAATCTTCCCTAGAGTCGACTCCGTTGAGTCTTTACTATAAATTCCAAATTTTGGGGTAATTGAAGCTATGTGCTTCATAACCCAACCTAGGCAATTACTAAGTTCAACTAGGTTATAAATTCACCAAGGCATTGCCATGTATTTCATATTGATCATAGGGTCCAATTTAGAGGATAGAACACATAACAACATACCAACATACCATGTAAGCTTTAATTAGGGCATTCTCATATAGCACCACTTCAAGCAACTCATAAAATAAATGTTTCCAACATGTTCATAATCTTAAATAAACAAGATGAAGGAGTATAACAATCTTTCATAACCATAAAATCATCTTATACATGCTTCTAACAAGTCCATATTTTGAAATCATAAGATGAAGGCATAAGAAGCATATATGTGTCCTCATTGACCTCATACATCATAAGCTTTGTTTTCCTTAGGGTCAATGAGAACTAAATAAAGGATGAAGAAGAGCAACTTACAATTATTTTACACCCAAGAAAGTAAATGAAAAGATTAATCGGTTGGAAATGATCTACTCTTCAAGCTCTTCACTTCTATGGAGGTGGCTTGAGCAATGGGGGAAGAATCATGGAAGACCAAGGAGAAAGCTTCAAGAAGCCATGGGAGGACCTTAAGGGAGATAAATCCCGTTTTTGGAGAGTGAGGGAGGGAAATGAAGGTCAAACTTTCAGATTGTCGTGTTTAGAGGTTTAAAACTTAGTGGGACAAGTGTCAATGTGTTGTGGTTACTTAAAATCTGATTTTGGGGCTTGATTTGATCACTAAAGCACTCTCTAATCTTCTCTTAAAACATGTTAATGATGTTAGGGTATAAGTAATGAGGGTTAGGGAGGTTTAGGTGGGGTTTAGAAAGGGTTTTGGATAGGGATTTAAGTGTAGAATTCGAGAAACAGCAAAACAGAGCAACCAGTTGGGGGACCATGCGGTCGCATGGTCCTCTAAGGCATGCTACCTGCCTACTCAACCCTCCAGTTTCTGGTTACCTTGCGAGGGCAAGGTCATTCCACCTTGCGACCGCAAGCCCGGCAGACCCAAAAAGGCTCAAAATGCAACCTAGAAGACCCCCAAGCACATAGCCAAATCAATGGGGCTTCAAACCCCAACAAAAATGAGTTTAAAACTCATGACAAACACCCTCAAACGACACTCGAACAATCCGAACGAAGGAGGGAAAGAAGGAGAACTAAACGAGCGATTCAATCGGCGATTCAACAAGCATGCAAACACGATTCTAAACATGTTAGGAGTATTATGAATGATTTATAAATGATTCTAAAACATATATAGACTAAGTAAATATGCTCACAAGCAATTTAAATGCGTGAATGCAAGCAACGAATGGCTAGGGTGCCACATTCTCCCCTCCTTAAGGAATTTAGTCCCTAAATTCTTACCAAGTCCCTCAAACAAATGTGGATACTTGTCGTGCATCTCCGCTTCCGTTTCCCAAGTCGCTTCCTCAATGTTGTGATTCTTCCAAAGAACTTTGACTAAGGGAATCCTCTTGGTTCGTAGCACTTGCTCTTTAGTATCCAAAATCTTCACGGGCTTCTCAACATAGGACATATCCGGCTCAAATGTTATATCCTCGTACTCAAGCACATCTGATTCCTCCCTCATATACTTTTGCAACATAGAAACATGAAAGACGTTATGAGTCTCCGAGAGTGAAGGTGGCAATGCAATTCGATACGCTATGGACCCAACTCTCTCAAGAATCTCAAACGGACTAATGTATCTCGGTGTAAGCTTCTCTTTCTTGCCAAATCTCTTCGTACCTTTCCTCGGTGTCACCTTCAAGAATACATAGTCTCCCACTTGAAACTCAAGATCCCTTCTACGATTATCCGTGTAACTCTTTTGTCGACTTTGAGCAGTGCGTAATCTGTCTCTAATCAACTTCACGCTCTCAACCGACTGTTGCACTAACTCAGAACCCCAAAGTTTTGCCTCTCCAACTTCGTCCCAACAAATTGGTGATCTACACTTACGCCCATATAATGCTTCATACGGCGCCATATTTATGCTCTTTTGGTAGCTATTATTATACGCAAACTCCACCAAGGGTAAATGGGAATCCCAACTTCCTTTAAAATTCATGGCACAAGCTCGAAGCATATCCTCCAAAATCTGAATCAACCGCTCGAACTGACCATCCGTTTGAGGATGAAAAGCTGTATTGAATTTCAAATCTGTTCCCAAAGCCTCCTGCAACGACCGCCAAAATCTGGATGTGAACCTCGGATCTCTATCGGACACAATGCTCACTGGAATGCCATGTAATCTCACAATCTCCTGAATGTACAAGGCTGCCAACTGAGTCAATGAATAAGTGATCGCAATCGGGATAAAGTGTGCAGACTTAGTCAATCTGTCAACTATAACCCAAACTGCATTAAATCCTCTACGCGTACGCGGTAACCCTGTCACAAAATCCATTGTAATAAACTCCCATTTCCATTCAGGAATATCAAGTGGTTGTAGAAATCCCGCAGGCCTTTGATGTTCAGCTTTAACCTGTTGACAAGTCAAGCATCTCGATACATACTCCGCAATTTCCCTCTTCATGCCTTTCCACCAAAATTGAACACGCAACTGGTTCGGCCCAAAAACTCTTGGGAATATTCTTGAAACTCAACATGCACCTAACCATATCCATAATTGTTCTATTTTTTCTCTCTGCTACACCATTTTGTTGCGGAGTATATCTAGCAGTCAACTGATGTTCAATACCATGCTTCTCAAGAAAATCATCACAAACAAGATATTCGGTGCCCCTATCAGTTCTCAAGGCTTTAATTTTATTCCCACTTTATTTCTCCACAAAATACTTAAACTTCTTAAACATATCACAAGCCTCAGATTTTTCTTTCAAAAAATACACCCATGCTTTTCTACTAAAATCATTAATAAACGTGACAAAATACCTGCAACCTCCGTTAGAAGCAACTTCAAATGAACATAAATCTGAATGAATCAACTCCAACGTTCTCTTTGCCCTCCAAGATTTGCCTGTAGGAAAAGCATCTCTATGTTTCTTGCCCAAAATACATGTTTCACAAACTCCATTAGGAACATCAATCGCAGGCAATCCATTAACCATTCGTTTACGAGCAAGATAATTAAGACTTCCAAAATTAACGTGCCCAGAACGCATGTGCCACAACCAATTATCATCTTGAATCACAGAACTAAAGCAGGATAAATTTCCACAATCTAACGTCAAACAGAATAAGCGATTCAGAGACATATTTACCTTTGCTATTAGTCCTCTCTACCCATCACCAATACTACAAACTCCATTAAAAATTCTCATATCATAGTCCTTTTCTGAAAGTTGCCCCATACTCAATAAATTTTTCTGAAGACTTGGAACATAGTAAACATCAGAGATAAAAATTTTAGAACCATCTTTCAATGAAATTGAGATTCTTCCTTTTCCCATCACCGGTACTTTCGCATTATTACCAAATTTTACCTCAGATCTAACAAACTCATCCAAATCTGAAAATAATTTTTGCTCCCACACATATGATTGCTACACCTCGAATCCAAATACCATGTATTTTTATCACTTGAGTTCTCACTCCTACTAACCAACAATGAAGTTTCCGAATTTTCAACATTATTTTCAGCATAATTATTGACATGATAATTTCCATTATTTTCCCTTCTATATCTACAATCAACGATTTCATGACCCGATTTTCCACAATTATAACAACAATTAGTATTGTTACCTCAGTAATTATTACCTCCACCTGATCTGTCATGCCAATAATTATTTCCTCCTTGTCTGCCACCAGAATTATAATTGCCTCTGCTTCGACTGTCGTAACCACGACGACCACCTCCATTGTTGTAACCACGATTACCATTATTGTTGTAACTTCGTCCACCGCCATTATTGTAGCCACGACCACCACTGTTTTTGTAGCCACGACCACCTCCATTATTGTTACCGCGGCTACCTCTATTGTTGTAACCACGACCTCTGTTGTTGTACCCATGACCTCTACCACCATGGTTTTGGTTTCCTTGAGTTGATCATTTATTATCCTTTGATCCATCATTCACGTTTTTCAAATTCACTTGACTTTGCAATGCAACTTCTTCTATTTTGCTCTGATCTTTCACCAAATAGTAACTCATGACTAACAAGGGCAGATTCTAATTCCGCTACCGTCAACGTCTTCAAATCTTTAGTCGTCATATTTATTTCTGCTGGGCCTTGAAAAGCTTTCATCATCGAACGAAGAATTTTCAAACAAATTCTTTCATCCGAAATATCATCTCTGTTTGCCTTCATATCGGAAACCAGATCTCTCAAACGAGATATATACTCTAAAACTTTCTCTGATTTCTCCTTATTTATATTTTCAAATTTCTTTGTCAAAACTTGTAAAATATTTCTCTTAAATTTATCATCACCTCCGTATGTCTTTTTCAAAACATAAAACGCTTCATGTGCTGATTTAGAACCAATAATCTTCTTCTGAACACCATCTTCAACTCCATTAAAAATATAATCAAGTGCTTCAGCAGACTTGATTTTCTCCCCTTTAGCCGCATTCTCCGCAAGTTTTTCATCAATGTATTTTTCTAAATCATAGACCACCAAAAAATTGTACATCTGACATCTCAAATCAGGAAAATTAAATTTTCCATCAAACATGGAACCCATATAAACCTTGCTACAAACCATCTGACCACAAACTAGTTCTGATACCAAATGTAGAATAGAAAATACTAATGGATTAATTAGTATTATATATCTAAATAATCAAAGAACCTGGCTGGAAGGAATGGAGTGAATTATTGAGATCACCAATCACAACGTAGAACCATACACATAAACCAAGGAGGGAATTATGGAAGAATTGTGGAGGATTGTTGCTGTGAGATGCATGAACCAAACCGAAGAGGAGAAAGACGGGGACACACAATAGTTTTTTTTTTAGGGCTAAAAATTATGATCTCTCTCTTATTAGAAAATCTCAATGACAAACTTATTTATTGTACATAAATAAATAATTTATCTAATCGGACTTGGATTAGGTTAAGAACTAATACCTAAATAAATCATTTATTTAATTGGACTTGGTTTAGGACCCAACATGTTTATATGCTAATCATACCCAATCAGGTTATTTACACATTTTAAAAATTTCTTACTCTAAGAATTTATCTTCCCATTGCTACTCATTCTTCATTTAATTCTTAATTGAGTCCCACTACTAAATTATACACTTTATTTACACAACTTTTTTATTTTAATACTTTGTAAATTCATTTATAATTTTAATTGTAAAATTAAATAGTTCAAATAAATTTTTAAAAAAATTTATTAATTTAAAAAATTACATTAAAACACCAATAATTAAAATTACATTAAAATATCAATAATTAAAATTACATTAAAATATCAATAATTAAAATTACATTAAAATATCAATAATTAAAATTACATTAAAACATCAATAATAAAAATTACATTAAAACACCATAACACAGAAAATTTAGCCATCACTAGTTGTTATCGTAACGAGCCTAATATACTTAGCAATACTAGCATCAATAAGCCACTAATACGAGACAAACTCCTTTTCTTGTTAGTGGTCATCTGTCAAGATTGCTTCAATAGATATAATAGTTCATAGTCAAACTAAAAAATTTCACTGCCAACAATTTCTTTCTTAGAAAGGATTAACTATAGAATACATCTCAGTCAATTACTAAGCTATTCTGCGGTTCGGATCAATCCCGGTCGTAAGATCCAACAGTTCTGGGTTAGTTACGAATAATCCCCTTACAAACAACCCCCTCAACTATGGGTTAAGTTTGAATAGCGCCCCTCAACTACCACTTGAAGCAATGTACGTACCCCTTCAATTACGTAGTTAATATATACTGTCACCGTGCCTATGGCACGGGCACAAAGTTCTAGTTATGAAACAATAGAAATAAATCAACCCTAAAAGTTGGCTATATGTATGACTTACGAATTAATTCTTGTCGTTTAAATCTTCATTTCTATCCTTATCTCTCTTACTATAAAAGTCGAACTTATTTCTTATAATTTAATTGATAGACAAAAATAACCCTTCACCAAATAAACTACCCACCATTTAATTAAGGACAAAACAAGTAAATTTAACATGACAAAAAGTAATGTTTGGACAAAAATAGCCCTAACTATAATAAATCTCGCACTATTAATTAAGGTTGAACAAGTAAATTTGTCATAGGCTAATTGTGGCGACCCGACCCGAGGTGGAACCGCGGGTCGGACCGCCCAAATAGGGGGGAAACAAGTAAACACATAAACATGCAGGGACCAATTTAAGAAAACGACGTGATGCAACATTGGAGATGTAACACGCCTCGGCACCAAAAGGCCGGAATTTTAAAAGCATTTCCTGATATAACAGTTAAGCAATTAAACCAAGTCATCGGCGACACTACATGCCGGAACCCAAGCTAGCAGTTAATGGACAAGAATTAAATAAGAGCCAATAGGATACTCAGCGGATGACTTATACGTAGTGAGCTATTAACAAGATTACCAAGCTCGGCTTACACAATGCCGGCATCAAAAGGAATACAAATACTACAAGTGTTAAAACTACTAGTAGCTAATAAAAGTAACAAGTTCAAGTTCTATACATATTCCCAAGCATAGTCTAATTGACTTACTTTAACCCATCGTCCTTGCAAAATATAAAAGGAAGGAAGAGGACATCTAAACCACCTCTTCAACTGCAACGTCGGACCAAAAGAGGAATAAAGGAGACACGAACACTGCAAGCCTCAGCGAGAAGGACCTGCTTTGCTAGGATCTAAAGCAGTAAAGGGGAATGGGTAAGTCATATAGACTTCTAAGCTATCAATCATGCATGTCATGGAAATATGCAACATACAAGGCAAGATATCATCACATAAGCATAGAGATCATATATGCAAGATGCATATTGTTTCACATAGATGCTTGTAATTAAATCACATAGGATAAGGATATATGGAGAGCCAGGCCGCTACGTAGTTCCTGCATACAAGTGTTATCTAGAATGTGAGGTGTCAGATGATTGTGAGTACATCGACCTTCCGAGGAGATGCCCGAGATAAACACACCAATGATGCTCTAATGGTTACAGCAAAGGGGCTACTTCCCCACTGTGGCCACAGTGGAGGCGTGTGTGTACAAGGACAGGTATGCCAGCTGGACTCATGCAAATGCCAAGTAATGTTTACTTAACAAATTCTCAAGTAGAGAACGAGGTCGACAAGAGCGATCTCGTTCAAGACAAGTAATTATTCTCATCAATTATCAAGTAGGAATGAGTTCGATAAGAGCGAACTCAACATGTCGAATAGGCATTCTATTGTATGACATTTAAATCAAGCATGATAATCAATCCAATTCAAGAGTTTAGAATTATTACTCTTAGAGAAACGTGTTTAGAACGTCGTAGGGATTGATCATTGAGCCGGTATTGTTCAATGGCTCACTAAAATGGACTCGTTGAGTTGTCTCTATAAATTCATCCAATAGAGTTAAAAAAACTAATTGTATAAAAAATCTTTTCTAAGTTATCGTATAGGATAGACTAGGTCATTAATCCAAATAATAACCATAGCCAAGAATTATCATCAATTCAATATTTCATGGAACCCTAGAAATCATAATTTCTAAAAGTCATTAAAAGTCAATGGTCCAAGAACAATAGTTATTCCTAAGGAGGCATAGAACACTTTTAATTCTAGGCTTAGGACCAAAACAACAAGATGAACATGTCATTCAAAATTCCCAAAATCTCAAATCATCCTAAAACATGATATCAACATGGGAAAGGCATGAGAGACATGAAAGAAGGGGGATAGCATGGCATTTCTAGCATACATTCTAAGGGGAATCAAGAGCTTACCTTGTTCGAAATCCAATGGTTGCATGCTAAAACAAAGTAGAGATTATTAAACTAGAGGACAAGAGCTTCGATTCGGGGGTCTCAGATTGAAAAACATATGGCTGGAACTCCGGCAATCAAGCAACCAAGGTAGAGCTCCCAAGCTTTCTCTCTCTAAGAACCCAGCTCAACAATGGTGGAATGAGGGAAAAAATGGCTGGTAAGTTGGAGGTTAGGGATGATTAACTCACTAAAAGAGTCAATCCAAGATTAGAGTTATGAGGCTTCTAATTGGTGGATGAAAGAGGACCCTTGATTAAAACACATCTAAGGGCTGAAAATAGGCTCAAAAGGGTCAAGGGTCAAGTTGGGGTTTGCCTTGGGTCGTACAAAGGGTCAAGTGTACAAGACAAGGCTCATCAGGATTCAAAATCCCGTAATTGAGGAACTGAGGGGCTTGCGGTCACAAGGTCATTTCCACCTTGCCTTCCCAAGGTCTCCAGAACTATGCTTCCCAAGTTGCTGCCTTCCATGCGAGGGCAAGGCCAAACCACCTTGCTATAACAAGGTCTCCAGGTTGAAAAGCCTTCAAATTTGGCCTAGAATGAACTCCAAACAACCCAAGAAATTCAAGGGGGGTAAACCAACACTCAAAACACAATCGGAACATGTCCGAACATCACCCGAAACAAGGAGGAATGAAGGGCGAAACTCGCAACGAACATCAAACAAATCAACAACGAGTTAAGCAAGGATACTACAAGCATGAATGAACATTCTAAAACATGTTTAGGACTAGGATACAAGGTCTAGGATTCAAGTTAACATCTCACGAGTCTCAAAGACACTAAACGAGGCAAGGAAAGACAAACCGAGAGACCCTTAGAGTCAAAAGGTCAAATGAAGCAAGAAGGCTTCCGAACTCTCAACCAAGCATATAATGACCTAGATTAAAGTTATAAAATATGTTATAAAGGTACTAAGGCTCTAGTAGGACTTAGTTAAGTGCTAATACGATACACGAAGCAAGTATAATAAGGCATGCAACGTATAGAAGGCATATGAGCAACTACGATCATGGTTGACCTAATGCGAGCATGGTATGAACAATATTGACTGTAAAACATGTTAAGACACATAATGAACATATTAATAAAGTATAGAAGGCATGTTACACAAGTAGGGTTTGGGTTCTTACATCCTCCCTCACTAAAAGTAATTTAGTCCCTAAATTCATACCGAAATCAACAAATAGGAAATGGTATCTCTCTCTCATATCAAGCTCGGTTTCCCAAGTAGCTTCTTCAATGTCATGGTTCTTCCACAAGACTTTGACCAACGGTATCTTCTTCGTTCTCAAGACTTGTTCCTTCGTATCAAGAATCCTCACCGGCTTCTCATCGTAAGAAAGGTCAGGTTTGATAGTAATCTCATCATATGTAAGGACATGTGACTCATCCTTCAAGTACTTGCGTAGCATCAAGACATGGAAGACATCATGAACATCCGATATAGAAGGTGGCAATGCCAACTGATACGCCAAAGATCCAATCCTCTGTAAGATCTCGAATGGTCCAATAAATGTAGGTGAAAGCTTACCTTTCTTCCCAAATCGCTTAGTACCGCGCCGGGGCGATACTTTCAAGAATACATAATCACCAACCTGAAACTCTAAGTCACGTCTTCGGTTGTCTGCGTAGCTTTTCTGTCTACCCTGAGATATAAGTAATCTGTCTCTAATAAGTTTCACACTCTCAGCTGACTGTTGTACCATCTCCGAACCCCAAAGCTTAGCTTCACCAACTTCATCCCAGCAAATCGGCGAACGACACTTACGCCCATACAAAGCCTCATATGGTGCCATCTCAATACTGGACTGGTAACTGTTATTGTACACAAACTCGGCTAATGGCAAAATGAGAATCCCAACTACCTTTGAAATCCATGGCACAAGCACGTAATAAATCCTCCAATACCTGGATCAATCTTTCGGACTGACCATCAGACTATTGGTGAAAAGCCGTACTGAAGTTTAACTTCGTACCCAAGGCCTCCTGCAAAGAATGCCAAAATCTAGAAGTGAACATGGGATCTCTATCAGATAGAATGCTAACCGGTATACCATGTAATCTTACGATATCCTGGATATACAACGCTGCCAACTGACTCAAACTATAAGTCATCGCAATAGGAATAAAATGTGAAGATTTAGTCAACCTATCCACAACAACCCAAACTGCATCAAAACCTCGGCGAGTACGTGGCAATCCTGTTTCAAAATCCATGGTGATATGCTCCCATTTCCACTCCGGTATCTCAAGTGGTTATAGTAAATCGGCAGGTCTCTGGTGTTCAGCCTTAACCTGCTGACATGTCAAACATCTAGATACATACTCTGCGATTTCTCTTTTCATTCCGCTCCACCAAAACTGTCTCTTCAAGTCTCTATACATTTTGGTACTCCTTAGATGTATAGTATACTTGGCCTTGTGAGCCTCATCAAGAACCATACGCTTAACTCCATCGGTAGAAGGAACGCAAACTCTACCTCGAAATGTTAAGATACCATCATTGTTAATAGCAAACTCCGGTGTCTTACTATCACCCAATCCATCAATAATCTTCCTCAACTCAGAATCGAAAGCTTGAGCCTTCTTAATCAATTCAAACAATGCAGGCGTAGCACACACACTAGCAAAGATAACACTATGCTCACTCACAACTGGACTCCATTCACGGACATCCTCAAGAATCTTCCACTCCCTCATCATCAAGCAAGACATATACGCCTTCCTACTCAAGGCATCCGCAACAACATTAGCTTTCCCTAGATGGTATAAGATAGTGCAGTCATGATCCTTAAGTTTTTCCACCCATCGCCTCTGTCGCATATTCAACTCCTTCTGTGAAAAGAGATACTTCAAACTCTCATGATCGGTGAATATTTCAAACTTAGCCCCGTAACGATAATGTTTCCACTTGTGAAGTGCAAAAATAATAGCTGCCAACTCAAGGTCATGTGTCGGATAATTCTGCTCATAAGGTGATAACTTCCTCGAAGCATAGGCAATAACTCTCCCATTCTGCATGAGCACGTAACCCAAGACTTCTAATGAAGCGTCACTATAAACTACAAAGTTCTCCGAACCACTAGGCAATGCTAAGATAGGAGTCGTAGTCAACCTCCTCTTCAACTCCTGAAAACTAGCCTCGCACTTATCACTCCATATAAAAATAAGATTTCTTATGTGTCAAATTAGTCATCGGAGTAGCGATTTTCGAAAATCCCTCGATAAACCTACGGTAATAACCTGCCAAGCCCAAGAAACTACGGACTTCGGTTACCGTACTAGGCATTTTCCACTTAGTAACTGCCTCAACCTTGGATGGATCCACTGCGATACCATCACTAGACACCACGTGTCCTAGAAAAGAAACTTGCTCTAGCCAAAAAGCACACTTACTAAATTTCGCATAAAGTTGTTTCTTTCACAAGATAGAAAGAACCTCTCTCAAATGATTCTTATATTCCTCTCGTGACTTGGAGTACACAAGAATGTCATCAATAAATACCACCACAAAGCAATCAAGATACTCATGAAAAACCCTATTCATTAAGTCCATAAAAACTGCAGGTGCGTTTGTCAACCCAAATGGCATCACAATAAACTCGTAATGGCCGTAACATGTATGAAAAGTTGTCTTCAGGACATCCTCCGCCCGAACTCTCAACTGGTGATAACCACTCCTCAAGTCAAACTTGGAATAGACAACTGAACCCCGAAGTTGATCAAAGAGATCATCAATGTGTGGTAAGGGATACCTATTCTTAATAGTAACCTGGTTCAACTATCGATAGTCTATACACAGCTGTAGACTACCATCCTTCTTCATCACAAATAATATCGGTGCACCCCAAGGAGACACACTCGGTTTAATGAACTCCCTATCTAGAAGTTACTGCAACTGATCCTTCAATTCTCGTAACTCCGTCGGAGCCATTCGGTAAGGTGCCCTAGAAATAGGCGAAGTCCCCGGCAATAGCTCAATACAAAACTCTAGCTCTCGATCGGGAGGTAAAGCATACTCGGTAGAAAAGACATTAGGGAACTCATTAACTACCGGAATATCTTCTAACTTAGCAGTAGACATACTAGTATCAAGAACACAAGCTAAATACCCCGTACACCCACGTGATAAAAGTTGTGTAGCTCGCAAAGCAGAAATAATTTGAACACCATTCATAGCATGATCACCCGAAAACACAAACTCCGAAATACCGGGCATGGCAAAAGTTACTCTCTTAAGACGGAAATCAACTAAAGCATGGTGTACACAAAGCCAATCCATACCATGAATCACATCAAAGTCTCGAATAGGCAATACTACCAAATCAGCATGCAAGACTCGATCATTAACAAGCACATCACAGTCTCTATAGACCTCAGACGCCAACAAGCAATCACCCAACGGTGTAGACACCTCAAGCACATAAGGCAACTGGGCAGGCAATACACATAAATTCCTTAAGAAATATGATGCAACATAAGAATGAGTAGACCCCGGTGTGGGTTCCCGGGAAATTGCGCCCGCGCCCCGCGCGCCCTTTGATAGGGGTGCGCGTACGTGCGGATGCGGTGACATCCATTGCTCTCGTTCCACCCTCCCTTGTTTAGGGGAAGACGAAATCAAAAGTGCGAGAGGAGTGCTGTCAGAATAGCGCGTTTGAATGCGCCTCGGTTGCCTTTAGTGGATTTTTGATCCAATATGGGAGCTTTGGGTTTTTTATGTCAAGTTATCCCTTTTTTAGGGGATACCAGGATATAGGAATGCATCACCCTTCTATTCCCATTCTCCCTTTTTTAGGGGAAAGCGGGAAAGTGCAAGGAAGGAATGTTGTGGCGCCCCCACTATGGATTTTATGAAAATAGCCTTATGGCCTATTTCGGATCATTATGGGTGCTTTGGGTTTTCTACGTCAAGTTATCCCTTGTTTTGGGGATACCAGGACATAGGAATACATCACCTTTCCATTCCCATTTTCCCTTTTTTAGGGGAAAACGAAAAAGTGCAAGGAAAGATGTTGCAAGGCCCCACTGGATCCAAAATGTTTTAGAGTCGCCATCTTTATTTTAAGGAATAAATAAAGCAAAACCAAAAAGAAAACCAGAGATGATAAAAGCGGGTCCGGAGGCTAAGTTACGAGTTGGGAAGGTGCTAGGCACCCAACTCGCCCATTCGATCTCAAAAAGGTTTTTGGCTAAAGTATGTTTTTGTTATATTTAGTTCTGAATAAATAAAGCATTAATCGCATTTGCAAATACATCCATTTGTCTACATTATTCTGAGACTTGCAAGCTGTCTCTTTACAAATAATTACGGATATACTTGAAAATATTTGGCCATAATAACGGCTCTATTACATAATATTTCCTAATCTAATCCGGGCGGCCAACTGACGGCTTATATTGACTACATTGGGCCAGATTTTAAATACAACTTTAAATAATAAATGAGCGGAAAAGTAAATGGATAAATAAAATAACGCCCTTAAAGGTTTTTACCTTTTAGAGCGAGGTGTGCTCGCTGTGTCCTTCTCGGGAGAGGGAGACTTTTATTGCTGCTGCTGGTGTGATTTGGGCAGAGTGAAGGATTATATATGGTGTTTTTGGCTCACTCACTCGGGCAGAATGACGGCTTAATTTTTGTGGTTTTGGCTTATTTGGTTGGGCGGAATAACGACTTATATGGGTTGTTTTTCAGCCTATTACTCGGGCAGAGTAACGGCTTATTTTATGGTTTTTGGGCTGGGGAAATAAAGTGGATACCTAGCTGGGGGCTAAGGCTCACTTCTACCAATTGGTTTTGTGTTTGGAGGAGGTTTGGCAGGGTTTCGAGGCTTTTTGAGGTGATCACTCGCTATCTCACTTCTCTCTCTATTTCTCCAGCATAACGAGAACGCGGAGAATTTTTTATCAATGAAAGGTGTGCGGAATGAAGAGCTGAGAGCCTGTATTTATAGGCTGATTTGAGGACATCGACGGAATTAAAATTCCTTCCTTGTGCATCAGCCGGCTTGTACACTGCGCAGAGGGAATTGAGCTTTATGGCAAATGAAGCAGAGAATTGGGCGCAACATATCACAAATTTGGGCGCAACCCACCAAATTGGGCGCCACACCCAATTTTTATGGTGGTGGCGCCTAATTTCAAAGTTCCTGCTTTTTGTGCACTTTGGTCCCTGCAGTTCGTCCTTTTGCGCATCCTGCTTTGTCCTTTTGCACTTTTGACCATGTAACTTGACATTTGCTAATGTTTTAACAGGTCTTGATATTTTATGTCATGCCACATACCTGGGGTACGAAATTGGGGTGTCTACACCCGGATCTATAAGAACTCGAGCATGATGACCGAAGACTGAGAGGATACCTCCGATCACAGATGTAGACTCGGGAACACCTCGCTAATTGAGCGCAAAAACACGAGCCTTCGCCTTAGGATGCCTATCACTATCCCTCTTGGACCCAGACTACTGAACTGACCCCATGGATTGAGCTGCTCTAGACTTAGGACAGTCTTTGAGCTGATGACTAGGATCTCCACAACTAAGACAAGTACCAAGCCTGGTTCTCCACTTCTCACTAGAATGCCCAATCTTGTTACAGTAAGAACAAATCAAAGGTCCACTACCCTGAGTCTGCTGCCCTTGAGGAGTAGGAGCACTACTACCACGACTCTCAGACGGACGCCTATTACGCCCCGACTGCTGCTGCCTATTCGACCACCATTGCGGACGGTTTCACGATAGCGAGCCGATTCAGCGGTTGCCACGATAGCTTTGACCGATTCCCGAAGGCCGACCTCTCACGGTCGCGTCACGATATTTCTTCTTTGAGAAGCTTACCTGAGAGGCTTCTACGTGCTCCTCAATGCCCCTCAATCTCATAAGCACGATCCACCGCACTCCGTGTCACGCCAGCTGTAGAGATAACAACTGTTTCCTATTCTCGGTCTTCAACCCTTTCACGAACTGAAAGAACGTGATAGCACGGATTCTCAAAAGAATTCAATGTGGTTACCAATGTAGTCGTGATTGTTGCTACAATGGCAAACACAATGAGACAACAAATAATAGCAAACAGTAGCAGCGGAAGATTGATTAAAAACACAGCTTCAAACAGGTTTTTACCAAAAACAATCTACAAGTTTAATACTTGTAGATCAAGCCTCAAGCCCACACAAATTTCACTAAAAACAATAATGTTTTACACCGAAAAACTTAGTGAAATTACTAACAAAAATTCTCACAAGATCAAGTATCTTGGAGAACAAAAATCCCACATAAACAATTAAACCAAACATGGGGAAGAAACAGATTCAGCCTCCTTTAACACAAAACAGGAAGCACAAAAGCGGCTTTTGGAGAAAGCTGTTGATGTCAATGTTGCAACATTGACGACCTTCAACTAATGGAGCTTTTGTTACAGGCGATTGTATATTAAGTTTTCTGCTCTCAGACGCCTTTCTTAATTCTCTCTTGCGGCACTCC
>JABEVN020002919.1:0-19938 GCA_013146195.2 Codonopsis lanceolata
AAACCCAATATTAAACTAAGTCTAGAACTCTAGTCTAGCATGCTTAACGGCTAAAAACATGGATAATAAACATATTAAACAAACCAATACATGGTTAAAAACAATTAAAGCATGATACAAAGGCACGACTAACATATGTCGGCTCTCAAAACATTAAGTACTAATAAACATAAGTACAAACAATCACACAAAGTCTTGCTACCCCACATAAAGTTTATATAACTTTATGTCCCGTCGCCCTTGCCAAAAGAAAAGGTACTAATATTACAAGGTAGCAACCTTGCCAAAGCTTCTTCAATGTAAACGATAATCACTTCGATCCACTTCGCACGCTCGGATCTAGGAAAACAATCAAAACAAATAGAGTAAGTCATAAAGACTTAGCAAGTTACTAACAATAACTTCCTGTCATGGCATCATGCTCAACAATAATAATTCATGCAATTGACATAATATACATTTCATAAATAATCATGTCAAGGCATTCATACTTAACAATCTTGAATATCATGTTATCAACAAGTATAACATTTCATTAATTCAATCAACCATCATTTCATATCATATCATATTCACGTAGCACATTATTCACATATAGCACTCGTGAGTCAATTCATACAAAAGGGAGGTGATATCGTTATCCTTTTTCCGCGCATGTCGCTCCCGCAAAAACATGTGCCAAACTTATGTGTCCTCGATATCCCTTTCGTGGATATCGACGCCCCGAGACATTTCCCCGCCGAGTTCCGATAGTTATCAAAGTCATGTTTCCATACTACAACTAAGATCAACTACTTCCCTACCGTGGCCATCGATAGAGGGGTGTGCAATCCCAAGCGGCGATCCATCAAAATCACGAATCTCACAATTCGTGAAGATGATGCATCGTCCCCGCCCCAAAGACTCAACAAACCGACTCAACCGACTCAAACTTCAAGCACACGTAATTCATATTCATATGCTCAAATAAGTAGGCAAGTACTCTACAATCATCTAGTCATGCTTTTAATTCACAACTAGCACATAATCACATTAGAGATAAATCAAGACTCTAATCATCAAGTGTTCTTCATACACTTTAAAATGCTTGGAGGCTTAACCCCCATTAATACTACCCCAAAATTGTAGGACTTAGGCTTATTACTCCTTAATGTCATACTAACTCCAATGGTCAACTCCGTTGAGTCGTAGTCAATCTTTCAAAATTAGGGTATAGAAGCCATTGGCCTCAATACTCTCCTATGTCCATACTAACGTAATTAAATAGGTTACTAAGGTCATTAAACCCATAAAACCCCAATCAAACAATCAAGTATGAAACATAGAATCAAAGTCACAAACTAGGCATATACATTCTTGTCATTTCATCAAATATGCACCCAACACTTAAACAACAAAGTAGGGTGATTTATCATACATTACCACACATAAATAGCATCCTAAACATGGTTTACAACCTGTTTATAATCTGATCATACAACTAAAAATGTAGCATTTAGCATGTACGTGAACATAGCATCTCAACAAGTCTAACTATTTCATCAAACATGCTCCCAATGCTTAAACAAAAAGGTAGGGTGATTTATCATACATTATCACACTTAAATAACATCCCAAACATGGTTTATAACTTGTTTATAACATGTTTATAATCTGATCATACAATAAAAAATGTAACATCTAGCATATACGTGAACATAGCATGTCTACTAGCCTAACTATTTCACCAAACATGCTCCCAATGCTTAAACAACAAGATGGAATGATTTATCATGCATTATCACACTTAAATAACATTAAAATCATGATTTACAAACTGATCATAATCTGTTTACACAACCCAAAATACATCATTTAGCACATACGAGATCATGACATCTCTATAAGCCTAACTATCTCATCCAATATGCTCCCAACACTTAGACAACAAAGTAGCATGATATATCATACATTACTACACCTATATAACATTAAAATCATGGTTTATAATAGGTCTATAATCTGTTCATACAACCCAAATTCATCACATAACATAATCTAGAACATGGCATCTCTACAAAGTCCTAAGTGCTCTCATTGACCTCATATAGCAAGATTGTTTTCCCTAGGGTCATTGAGGCTAAAAGAAATAAGAAGAGATGTTGTAACTCACCTTAAACAAGCTCTAAAAGAAGTACAAAAACGTCCATGCAAGGTTGGGTATGTGTTCTCCTTGCTCTCCTCTTCACTTCTACCGTTCGGTTTTGGAAATGGCTTCTTCAATAGTTGGCCACCATTGTTGATCACTCAAGAAGCTTGTATAAACTCTCTATAACTCTCATGAAATGTTCAGCCACGAATTTGGAAGAGGATGACTGAATATGGTGGGTTTAGTGGAGGTAATGGTCATGCAATGGCTGAAGTGGGGTGGGGGAAGGTGTCCAATGCATGGCCTTGCATGTTGTAGGTCTTTCTTTGTCATGTGTTGTACATGCATCCAAACCACTTGAAACTTGTCAAGCATGCATGAGAGGTTGTGTAGGACGAACTAGGGTGGTTTAGGGTTGGTTAGGTTGGGTTTGGGTGGGGTTTGGTTGGACAAATTGGAGAATATGCAGAAAATCCCGAAATTCTGGAAATGCACCAATGCGGTCGCATGGGTCAGGAGTGATGCGACCGCATCACTCTGACTCACTTTTATTATTGCATTTTACCCCCTTGCAAGTTCTAGGCCTCTCCCCCTTGCACCCTCAAGTCCTCCAATGCACAAAATGATCCAGAATTCAACCTTAAAGTCCTCTAATCAATAACCAAAGCAAATCAATGTTCAAACCTCAATCAAACATGGCTAAGAACTTAGGAAAAACACTCCCGAACAACAACCGAAAAGGTCAAACGGAGAAGGGTTAACGCTCGAATCAAACTAGCGATCAAACCGACGATGGAACTAGCATTCAACCAACATCTAAAGCGTGTTAATGATGTTAAGAATGATTTCTAACATTTATCCAAGTGTTTACAACATAAAACACAAACCCGAGTCTCAAAGCATCTCGTGAAAGAAAGGTGCAAACGAGCATCCCAAACGACGTCAATGATCATGCTATCGACTTTAAACATATAAGTGAGCTAAGTTAACATACTAATGATGATTATGAAAGTATGAACTCATGAAATAAACACGTAAGCAATAAACTAGGGTTTTACATTCTCCCCTACTAAAAGGAATTTAGTCCCTAAATTCGTACCGTGATCTTCAAACAAATGAGGGTACTTCTCGCGCATCTCCAACTCGGTCTCCCAAGTCGCTTCCTCGATCTCATGATTCTTCCAAAGAACCTTAACCAATGGAATTGTCTTGATCCTCAATACTTGCTCCTTGGTGTCGAGAATCTTCACCGGTTTCTCAACATACGACAAATCAGGCTGAAACGAAATCTCCTCATACGCAAGAACATGCGAATCATCCTTAAGATATTTCCGAAGCATAGATACGTGAAACACATTATGAATGTCTGACAATGATGGCGGTAAAGCCACCCGATAAGCCAAACTCCCAACTCGCTCAAGAATCTCAAAAGGTCCAACGAACCTCGGTGATAACTTCCCTTTCTTCCCAAATCTCTTAGTACCCCTTCTCGGCGATACTTTAAGAAACACATAATCCCCAACCTGGAACTCCAAATCTCTCCTCCGATTATCTGCGTAACTCTTCTGTCGACTCTGAGCCATAAACAATCTATCCCGAATCAACTTCACACTCTCGGCCGACTGCTGCACAATCTCTGGACCCCATAATTTTGCTTCTCCAACCTCGTCCCAACAAACTGGAGATCTACACTTCCTCCCATAAAGAGCCTCATATGGTGCCATCTCGATGCTCGATTGGTAACTATTGTTGTACGCAAACTCTGCCAAAGGAAGGTGTGTATCCCAACTCCCTTTAAAATCGATCGTACAAGCCCGTAACATATCTTCAAGTATCTGAATTGTTCTCTCGGACTGTCCGTCTGACTGAGGGTGAAAAGTTGTGCTAAAGTTCAACTTGGTCCCCATAGCTTCTTGCAAAGCCTGCCAAAACCTCGATGTAAATCTCGGATCTCGGTCCGAAACAATGCTAACTGGAACCCCATGTAGTCTAACAATCTCCTGCACATACAATGCCGCCAACTGACTCAAGGAATAAGTCATCGCAATCGGTATAAAATGAGCTGACTTCGTTAACCGATCTACAAGAACCCAAACGCCATCAAACCCTCTACGCGTACGTGGAAACCCCGAAACGAAATCCATCGTAACGTGCTCCCATTTCCACTCAGGAATATCTAACGGCTGCAACAATCCCGCGGGCCTTTGATGTTCCGCCTTCACCTGTTGACAAGTCAAACACCTCGACACATAATCTGCATTTTGGCGCTTCATGCCATTCCACCAAAATTGCTTCTTCAAATCCCTATACATCTTCGTACTCCCCGGATGGATAGTATATCTTGCCTTGTGAGCTTCATCCAACACAAGTCGTTTCACATCTTCAACTGAAGGTACACAAACTCTTCCCTTAAAAGTCAAAATCCCTTCTTGATTCATTGCAAATTCCGACGTCTCATTCTTACTCAAACCATCAATGATCTTCACTAATCCCGGATCCTTCCTTTGAGTCTCCTTAATCTTTTCCAACAAAACTGGAATAGCCCGGACATTAGCAAACAACACTCCATGATTAACCTCACTAGGACTCCAATCACGGACATCCTCCAACATCTTCCATTCACGCATCATCAGACATGACAAGTGCACTTTTCTACTCAAAGCATCGGCAACCACGTTCGCCTTCCCCGGATGATAAAGTATCGTGCAATCGTGATCCTTCAACTTCTCCATCCATCTCCGCTGTCTCATGTTCAACTCCTTTTGTGAGAAGAGATATTTCAAACTTTTGTGATCCGTGAAAATCTCAAACTTCGAACCATACAAATAATGCTTCGACTTGTGCAAAGCAAATATAATCGCCGCTAGCTCAAGATCATGCGTAGGATAATTCACCTCATACGGAGACAACTTCCTTGAAGCATAAGCAATCACCTTCCTGTTCTGCATAAGCACACAACCCAATCCTTCTTTCGATGTGTCACTATAAACCACAAAGTTATCACCTCCGCTAGGCAATGCTAACACCGGTGCCGTAGTCAACCTCCTCTTCAATTCTTGGAAGCTTTCTTCACACTTATCACTCCATACAAATGCGGTCTTCTTTTGAGTCAAATTTTTCATGGGCGTAGCAATCTTCGAAAATCCCTCTATGAACCTCCGATAATACCCGGCTAACCCCAAGAAACTCCTAACCTCAGTAACTGTAGTCGGTCTCCTCCAATTCATCACCGCTTCAACCTTAGAAGGATCTACTGCTATCCCGGCACTAGAGACAACGTGCCCCAAGAATGAAACCTCCTCTAGCCAAAAAGCACACTTGCTAAACTTGGCGTAGAGTTGCCTCTCCCGAAGAATAGACAAAACCATCCTCAAATGTTGTGCATGCTCCTCCCGAGACTAAGAATACACAAGGATGTCGTCTATGAAAACCACCACGAAGCAATCAAGAAAGTTGTGGAATACCCGGTTCATAAAATCCATGAACACCGCCGGCGCATTAGTCAACCCGAATGGCATCACCATAAACTCATAATGCCCGTACCTCGTGCGAAAAGTCGTTTTCGGAACATCCTCGGCTCTAACCTTCAACTGATGATACCCGAATCTCAAGTCAAGCTTGGAATACACCACCGATCCTTGCAACTGATCAAACAAGTCATCTATATGCGGAAACAGATACTTGTTCTTGATCGTCGCTTTGTTCAACTCCCGGTAATCAATGCACAATCTTAAGCTTCCATCCTTTTTCCTAACAAATAATACCGGCGCACCCCAAGGTGATACACTTGGCTTGATAAAGCCAATATCAAGAAGCTCCTGCAACTGCACCTTCAACTCCTTCAACTCCATAGGTTCGATTCTATACGGTGTGACGACCCGACCCGGATCCCAATACGGGACCCAAAGGTCGTGCCGCCAAAACACGCAAACAACAAGCAAATAACAAATAATGGGTAAGGCCATAACGGCGATACGCCAATAACTTAAAACACATACGAAAGCTAAACAAAATATCCTAGTGGCGCCCGAGCTAACAAGCTCAAACCAAATATAAGCAAAGAGATCATAAATCTCTTGGTCCAAAAATTTGACGCACGTGCCGCAACATTGGGCACGTAGAACAAAACTCCCTGTCATGCAATACAAATGTATAGCACAAATAAACCAAGTCATCGGCGACGTTACAGCCGGAACCCAACATTACACTAAGTCTAAGACTCTAGTCTACACACTCAACGGCTAAACATGCCGGAGTACAACATAACCAACAATGTAAATAACTTGAGATGGGATAAATATGTATTTAAACAACTTGGCTCGACTAACATTTGTCGGCTCACAAAAACCAATTATTAATAATTTACAATTACAAGAACCAAATCAATAACACAATCTTACTACCCAAAGTGAAGTCTATATAACTTCACTTCCCAAACGTCCTTTCCAAATAACTAAGGCTACAAAAATAAATTAAAGTAGCAACCTTTATAAAAATTACACTTCTATCGTAGGCTCGGCGGTTCCTTCGAGTACTAGCTCGGCTCGAATCTAAGGAAAACAAAGCAAACGAGTAAGTCATAATGACTTAGTAAGCTACTAAAGATGCAATGTCATGGCATGGCATAATGCTCAAATAAAACATGTACATCTTATGTCATACTTATGATGTAACATTTCATGGTATAATTTCCCACACAAACCAAATCCAACCATAGTCACATGGAATATAATTCTTCATAAATTATCATGAAATAAATCATATCAATAGATAAAATATGATTCTAAATTCCGTAATATGTAGTATTTTATTTCTACATTTAAACTCCCATCAAACCGTATAAACCAATTGCACCATGAGTTTCATAATTCTTCATTTATCACAACTCATATAAAAATTCATGAATGAGAGACTATTGTTCCCATTTTAATCATAAATAGCATGTTATATTTTTAGTATAACATAAATCATAAAAATCATCATTTCATTAGTATGTTATATTTTTACTATAACATCTTAACAAGAAATCATCATCTCATGAAAATAATCCCATTAACCATGTATCACATCAATTCATACATGCTCATAAAATAAACCACATAACCGAGAGAAGATGATTTTCTTTTTCTTTTTCTGTTTCGGTGCAACTCTGCGGAAACAAACGTGCCCTCGATATCCCTTTGTGGTATCGGCGTCCCAACGATCTCGCTCGGGTTCCATAGCTATCAAAGTCATGTGTATTACTCTAACTAAGATGAGCTACTTCCCCACCGTGGCCATCGGTGGAGGAGGGTGTGTGCAAACCCGGCACGGCGATCCATTGCGATCACGAATCTCACAATTCGTGAAGACAATGCATCGTCCGCCAAAAACTCAAACCAAAACCGCCAAGCTGGACTCAAACTCAAGCACATGTAATATATACTCACATGCTCAAATAAAGGAAAAGTACAACACACCGTACTAATCCAATCAAGTAGATATTTACTTATAAATCACATAGTTATGCATTTCTATGCTAACTAACACATAATCATCTTAGAGCGATATTATCAAGTCTCTAATACCCAAGTGTTCTTCATACACTTGAAAACGCTCGGAGGCTTGACCTCCATCAAAACTACCCCAAATTCCGTAGGATTTCAATATGTAGTTCTCTATGTTCATATAAATCCATAATCGACTCCGTTGAGTCATTTCTACTATTTTCAAATTTGAAGGCATAGAAGCTATTTGCATCATAGTCCTCCTATTATTCATTAGCTAATATTCATGGCTATGTTCTCAAGGTTAGCAACATTGTGCAACCCAACAATCCATTCTTTCCCAACAAAACCCCAAAACATAATTCATCGGTCAACACTTAATATTTAAAGTCAACCATTACATTTCTAGCATGCAACACAATATAGCATTTATTCAAGCATGCTTTCATCCAAAATAACCATTAATCTAAACAAGATGCAATTTCATCTAGTATGTTCATAACCAACATGTAAATTTATCTAACATGTTCATAACTTTAAATTCATGAATTATAGTTGACCAACATACTCTTATTGCATAAAAGTCAACTCAACACAATGAAGTCAAACCTTACATTTTATTCATGTGAACCAAAATGTAAAATCATTACTCATGCTCACAACCAAAATTCATGAATTGGATAGCATTATACTCTCATAACCATTAACCCATTTACTTCATCAACATATAATCAACCCTAGATTTTTAGGGAATCAAATACTCATCATATCCAAGTCTAAATTATCAATTGCAACTTAACAACATACTCCATTGAACATAGAAATCAACCTAATCATGCTTCTAGCAAGTTCACCCATCAAAAAATCTGAAAAATCAAAATAAAATCACACCCATCATGCTTGTGTACTCATTGACCTCAAATAGCAATCATCTTTGTTTTCCTTAGGGTCAATGAGCACAAAATCAAGAGAATAAAGAATCTAGTAGCTTACTTGATTCGAATAGAAACTCAAAGGAATGGAAATCCGATCGGTGAAGTTGTTCCTCTCGTCGAATACGTCAAGAATCCGAAGTTTGAAGGTGATCTAACGGTCGGATCTTCGGGGATTGGAGGAGGAAGGAGGCTAGGGCTTGAAACTCCATGGTCTCCCAACTCTCTCTCACTATACGGTTTAGATGAAGGAGGAGAAATGAGAGTAGTGGCTGAATTTGTGAAGAGATAGGCTATTTATACCTCCCATTTAGTAAGGGCACAAATGAGATTTCCTTGGTACAATTAGGGAGTGTTAGATGTAATTAGCCACTAATCAAACTCTAATTAACTACCCAAACATGTTAGGACATGATTAGGACTTAGTTTGAGGGTTAGGAAGGGTTTAGAGGGGGTTTAATGAGGGTAGGATAGGAATTACACATCAAAAACCCAAAACAGGGACCTTGCTGCTCGAAGCTACAGTGTTGTAGCTAGCTACGCGCTTCGTCAACTTGCGATGGCTCCAGGTTTGAACACCGACGAAACGACAGCGATTTTTCTCCCTGCCACTCTGTAAATGTCCTAAGTAGAAGCCTCAAAACCCCAAACCAAACAAAAATTTTCTCGAAGGTTTCTCGATCAAACAAATCAGCAGCGTACCAAAAATCGAATCGTTGTATTAACGGATGAAATTACAAACAAACTAACGATCGAAACAACGAATGAACAAGCATAATTACTTGTTTTAAAGCATGTTAAAAGACTAATGAAAGGTCCCAAACACATACCCAATGTTACACCAAAACTAAGTGTAAGGAAAATACGAAAAGTGATACGTTAACAAAACGCGAATCGCGAAATCAAACATATGACGACGACTATACTTTGAACGTCGTGACCACATGTAAACTTTATAAAAATGATTATAAACACTTCAAAGGGCTATAAAATAGGATTGAATGTCACTCAGATGATGAACAACAGATAGGAGAAAAGAACTCCCGAAAGACGAGACGCTCCCACGACTCAATCTCAAACTACGCGATAAGGAGAATTGCTATTCTCGAAGCGTCAAAACATCGCAAGACTTAATAAATACATCCAACTAGAAGTCTGAATACATCTAAACATTTTAATCAATCATCATGTAAAGATCTAGGACCAAATCGAGGTCAGGAACATAAAACTCGAGTAAACTCTCAATCGCGTCGTATTTCGACTATCGTCGGGTTACGACTTGTGACTTTAGCAAGTCAGCCACTAAATGGCATCTCTTAATAGTATTTTGATCTTAATGTGATCTCTCATACACATCTAGACTCTCTCATAAATCAAATAAGCGATCAACAAGGGAAGAAGTGCGAGCATTGTACGTAATTCAAGCTAACCGGGAATCGGGGTCTTACATCCTCTCCCCCTTCAAAAGAATTCGTCCCGAATTCTAAACCTTATAACAAACCAACGTTAGGTCATCACCCAACAACAAATACCCAAACACAACTACGGTGTCTCTCAATCCCGAGTGAACACTCGATGCTCAAAACCATAAACCTAGACTCAATCTCCGAGTCTATCATAACAATAACCAAACCAAGTATTCAAAAATCAAACTATCAAAAATCTCACATTCACAAGTACAAAAATTGCTAATAACCCAAATACCAAACACTTAAGATTGAAAATAATTTGACTCATCCTTGAGTTGCAAAAGTACACTCAAATCCCATTATTAATTAATTAACCATATGAACTGCAAATATGTCACCAAAGCATATTCAAGGGCATTATAATCACCGAGCTCTCGAAACTATTTGCTTCGGAGTCACAACATGAAATATAAATACAAGGAACTCTAAATCATAAGAAGTAAAGATTTCCGTTAGAGCAATTCACAAACTTAAGGAAGTGTGTTCCACAACACGCTCCTAAAACAAGTATGTTAACATTCATGATAATGCAAGCCATACTCGCAATTTCCGAATCATAGACATGCACATAAGAGCACATAATAGCATTAAACGAAAATTCATTCCATTTCTTTTCCTTTTCTTTTGGTAAGAGGTTTAGTCAATTTCTAACCTACTTTCTACCAATCCTAGTCCACCAACGAACCTCTTTTGATCACCAATTTAGGGTACCGGCTAAATTGGATTTCAAAAGCTTTCGTTGCAAGGATTTGAAGGGTTATGAGAAAATCTTAAGCATCTTTTACTACAGTCTCACATAATCATGCAACAGTGTAATCATGGTATATTCATAAGGCAATGATAATCAAGATTTTATCATGCAATACTCTAAACAAGTTACATTGCTTACTAATGCATATAAGCATGTTCATACTCAAATACAACTATTTCCGTTAATTACATTTATTACTTTTGTAAACCACATCTTTTAATTTTAACAAAGTGCATTTATTATGCATACTTATATAAAAGCCATATATTAATTCCTGTTTTAAAAACAACACATGCACTGACACTAGTCATGTATATACTCCTTAATAACCAAGTACATTTTTCCCGTAATTTAACCATCAACCAAATAATAAAATTCCTATCATTAGCAATGCCACATATATGCACATAGATGAGGCAAATGCAATACACAATCACCAAGTATCATTATACTTCAACTCAAATACTCCATGTAATTCATGCAGTTCATGCAACTCATATAATCCATATATTTCGTGTAACTCATAACCATGCATATTGGTTAATCAAATAATTATTATAGCACAAGTGATTACCAATCCAATCGTGCACATTCATAACACAAAACCAACAAAACATACTCATAAATTTCCACCGTGATAATTTACTAAGCAATGGAAGTTATATCAATTACCAAGGTTCGTATATCGAGTACACTCGCCTAATAATATTTTCATAGTAAACCCAAGGAAAAGAGTTAATATTTACCCTAGTACCCACAACCATCAGAACTCCGAAAAGTCCATTATTACCTTAACCCAAAAATCTCGTCTTCAACAAAACACACACGAAATACCCTCGCGTGGTAACGACACTCTATTAATTGCAATAAACGGCACACCCGTTCGTAATAGTCCTAACTTGTCTCATAACCACCAAGTATACACCGCATGATTCGAGCGTATCCTACTCGCATAAAAATCACACAATAATATTTAAATATATTATTTATAACATCACACATATCTATATAAAGTATACAAATTTAACGCACCACTAGTAATTACCACTAGTAATATTCTCACATATACATTCTTCATATATGCATAACATAGCCATATATATAGGCATACTAAAATCATATTTTCATACCACAATTGATTGCTTACCGACAAATCAAGATTCAACCCAAAACCATAAACCAATCCCAAGTCGGGACATCCTCCCCGATAATATCAATAAATCGAGGAAAACAAAAATCAATAAACCTCAACACACAATGCAATGTGTGTATGAATGCATATGAGCTACCAATATAACGTGCACTCATAATAACGATAATAACAACCTTAATATATGTATAAGGAATTACCTCCTATCTCGGGTAGGTCTCAAAACTCCGCAATGGCCAACCGCCACGCGCGCATACAACCTCAAACTCGTTCGTCTGTGACCATCTCACTAAGAGTCATTAGACCGCTCATTAGCACTCCTAGAGTCATAAATCCTCAACTTAAGGTAATCCTTTCTAATGTGATCACCATCACAAGCAAAAACTTAGTGTATTGCTCCAACACCTATGCTCGGTGTTTCATTTCCCAAGCATAATTTACACAATGATTCATCACCTCGTCATCTATGACAATAGGTAAAAGCATCACTCCGCTTACTAGTCTATGGATTTTCACAATTTTATGAGGTACTAACTGCCCTCTAACTACATCATCATTCTTAATATTCCCTGAGATCCACTCTCGGGTGCATTCCTTAATATCTAACTTTTCCTCATAAGTATAGTCCACACCTCGAAAATCCATAGTCGTAATAAAATAAATCGCCTATAATATTTTATCCTTAATCCTTAACTCTTTAACAATTCAGGGAGTCTTCCTAGTCTCATTCGGTACTAAGTACTCTACTCTAATGAGCTAACTCCGAGATCTTCACTTAAATATTAAATCACAATATTATAATATTTGCCACCAATTCTCCGGTGGATTCTCAATCATGGATATTACTAGTACCACCTTATACTTATCAACACTAGCACCTCTACTAGTGCTAACACCCATTCTAGTTCAAACATCTTAACATACTATAACTCTCGACGTTAAGATATAACAAATCACACAAAACCAACCCCCAACCTAGGCCAAGGAACCTATCCCGCGGCATACTAACCAATAGCTCGATACCAAGGTGACGACCCGGATCCCAATACGGGACCCAAAGGTCGTGCCGCCAAAACACGCAAACAACAAGCAAATAACAAATAATGGGTAAGGCCATAACGGCGAGACGCCAATAACTTAAAACACATACGAAAGCTAAACAAAATATCCTAGTGGCGCCCGAGCTAACAAGCTCAAACCAAATATAAGCAAAGAGATCATAAATCTCTTGGTCCAAAAATTTGACGCACGTGCCGCAACATTGGGCACGTAGAACAAAACTCCCTGTCATGCAATACAAATGTATAGCACAAATAAACCAAGTCATCGGCGACGTTTGTAAGATCCCGATTCCCGGTTAGCTTGAATTGCGTGCAATGCTCGCATCTCTTCTTGGGTTGATCGCTTGTTTGGTTGTGAGAGAGTCTAAATGTGTATGAGAGACCACATTAAGACTAAAACACTTTTAGGAGACGTCATTTAGTGGTTGACTTGCTAAAGTCAAAAGTCGTAACCCGACGATAGTCGAAATGCGACGCGATTGAGAGTTTATGCGGGTTTTGTGTTTCTGACCTCGATTTGGTCCCAGATCTTTACATGATGATTAAATAACATGTTTAGATGTGTTAGACTTCTAATTGGATGTATTCCATAAGTCTCGTGAAGTTTTGACGCCTCGAGAATAGCAATTCTCCTTATCGCGTAGTTTGAGATGGAGCCGGGCGAACGTCTCGTCTTTCGGGAGCCTATTTCCCCTATCTGTTGAGCATCATCTGAGAGGCATTCAGGCCTATTTTGTAGCCCTAATAAGTGTTTACAATCATGGGTTATTACCCATCGGTTTGCGGTTTCATTCGACGTTTAGATAGCAAGTAGTTACGTCTTGCGTCGGTTTTGCCCCGGGTTGTTTCGGGTGTTGTTTTTGGGAGTCTAGACCTACTTTAAAATTGGTTTGAGACTTGGATGGACTAGTTTAATGTTTGAGGACTTTAAGGGTTCAATTGTGAGCCATTTCGAAGCATTTAGACTCGAGAACGCACGCGGGAGAGGCCGGGATCGAGCGAGGAAGCAACAAAACCCTAAAAAGGAGAGTCTGCCATGATGCGCTCGCATCATAGCAACCCATGCGACCGCATGGGTGCCTGTTACCCAGGTTACGGGATTTTGTCCCTTTTTATAAACTGTCCGAAATTTTGGCCCCCTAAACCCAATTTAAACCACACCTTAACCCTCCTACTTAACCTAAACATGTCCTAAACACCTATTAGAAGTATTAGGGGCTAATTAGTGAGGTAATTAGAGGATTTAATCCCCATATAAAAGCCAAGAAGCTGCCGCTCCTTCCACCATATTTCGGCCAACAGAAAATTTCTTCCCTCTTCTTCTCTTCTTGCAAATTTCTGGGAGCACTCAAGGGGCTTGAGAGAGGGAGCTTGAAGAGGAGATTCGTGGGTCTTGAAGGGCTGAGCTTGGAGGCCATTAATGGAGTCTTCATCTTCCCCATTCTACCTACAAGTTGAAGAGGAGACACCATTGTTAGGGCACAATTCTCAGCTTGTTAGGGCTAAGCTTTGGTAAGTTTCTACCTTCCTTCCTCTTCTTTTTAGGCTCCATTGACCCTAGGGAATCAACCATGTGTGCTATGTGGGTCAATGGAAGCCATTGTTAGGGCTTCTAGAAATGTATGAACCCTAGGATTGCAAGATTTTGTTAGAGCTTGATTGGCCTATGTGAGACCATGTCTATGTGAAATTGATGTTCTAAATTGCCTAATGAACTTGATTATATTGATTTTTCATGAAGATTGATGTTAGTTTGGTTGAGATTCTTGGAGGGTGTCTTGCCCTAATTTTGTTTTAGCTTGCAAATTAATGATGTAAGCTTGAGTAATGTGTTTTATATGCTTCATAGAGTATATTAAACTTTGTTATATGAATTGATTATGAGTATTGAGCTTGGATGACAAAGATGCTTGGAAGGGGATTTTTCCCCAAATTGTATTTGGCTTGTTAAAGATGATGGTAAGCCTAATTAGCATGTTATACATGTTTAATGGAGTTTATTGAACTTAGTTGTGTTGATTAGCCATGAGTATTGAAATTGGTTTGGTTGAGATGCTTGGAGGGTGATTTGCCCTAATTTGGTTTTAGCTTGCAATCTAATGATGTTAGCTTGATTAATATGTTTTACAAGCTTAATAGAACATATTAAACCATAATGTGAATTTTAAATCATGAATTGAACGTTATGATTGGTATGATGACTTGGATGATATTATGCACAAGATGGCTAAATTATTCTAAGTTGCATTGTTAATTAGTTTGTTGGGTTTATATGAGTATATTGAACATTGGGATTGTGGTTTTGGGCGATAGTTATGAACATAGGGGGTTGATGAAGCCTAAGCTTCTAATCCTCGAATTTTCGGAAAACTTAGATTGAACTCAACGGAGTTAACCTTTGGGTTAGTATGAATCCTAGGAACTATAATTTTAAGTCCTACGGAATTTTGGGTAGAATTCATGGAGGTTGAGCCTCCAAGAAGTTTTGAAGTGTGTGAAGCACACTTGATTATGAGAACTTATATGATTCTCGGTTGTGTTGTTTATGCTAGTTGTGGACGAATTGCATGACTAGTTTGATAGTAGAGTGTTTACCTACTTGTTTTGAGCATATGAGTATATATTACTTGTGCTTGGGTTTTGAGTCCAGCTGGAGTCGGTTTGGTTGAGTTTTGGTGGGACGATACATCGCTCTTCACGAATTGTGAGATTCGTGATCGCGATGGATCGCCGTACGGGTTTGCACACACCCTCCATCGATGGCCACGGGGGGAAGTAGTTTATCTTAGTTGTAGTAATACACATGACTTTGATAACTATGGAACTCGAGGAGATCTTCTGGGACGCCGATATCTACGAGAGGATATCGAGGGCACATAAAGGTTTTGCACGCAGTGTTTTTGTGAGCGACACGCCGAGGAATTTGGGTAATGGTATCATATCGCCTTATACATGAATTGTTTCACAAGTGCTTAAGTGAATAACGTGCTTGGTGAATTGGATATGATATGATGTTTGTTTTGGTTTCTTACATGTTATACTTAATAGATAACATATGGATTAATGTTGTTAAGCATGTATGCTATCACATGAGTATTATTGGAATGTGGTTTTATGCCAAAGGTATAGATCATTATGGTTAAGTTATATGCCTTGACATGAATATTATGGGAAGGCTATGTTATAACAATAACATGAATTATTGTTATGTTAATATGCTTTATCATGAATATTATTCGGATATGGCATTATGTTAAAAGCAGAAATTATTGTTGTTAAGTTTATATGCCTTGACATGTAAATCATCGGAAGGCTATGTTATATCAATAACGAGAATTATGATCGTTAAGCATATAATTGTCTTGACATGGGTTTTAATGAAATGTTATACTACAATGATAACATGTTTTATTTATGTTGAGCATGGATGCCATAACATGATTTTTATATAAGGTTATTTCATGACGATAGCATGATGTGAATTATGATTGAGTATTATGCCATGATAGGAAGTTACTGTTAGTAACTTACTAAGTCATCGCCGTGTGACTTACTTTTATTTGTTGGTTGTGATTCCCTAGATCCGAGTCGCCGAGCGGATCCAAGTAAATCCGTAAGTCTACGCGGCAAGGAATTCTTTTGGAAAGGTTGCTACTTAGTTGTTGGTTTTGTTTTGGTGAGGTCGGGAAGATGAAGTTATGTAAAACTTCATGTTTGGGGTAGCAAACCTTTATGTATTTGTAATGTTGTAATATTGTGGTTAGCCTATTCTTTTGGTAGCCAACCGGTGGTGGTTGTGCTTGTTATATGTTAGTAGTTAAACTTTCATATATTTTCTGGTTGATAGTACATATAACTGTTAGTACTTATTTTGTTGGTAGCCGACGGTTTTAGTCGTGGTTAATTGGTTAATTGTTATGTTTAGCATGTTAAATTGCTAGTTTAATATGATGTTTGTACTCCGGCATGTTTTTAGCCGTTGAGTTGTTAGAATAGAGTCTTAGACTTAGTGTAATGTTGGGTTCCGGCCGTAGTTTCGCCGATGACTTGGTTTATTTTATGCTTATTATTGAATTGCATAACGTGAGGAGTTTGTTCTACGTGCCCAATGTTGCGCACGCGAAGTCGAATTTTTGGACCGAGAGATTAATCATCTCTTTGGTTGTTTTAGTTTGAGCTTGTTAGCTCTGGCGCCACTGCTTTTATTTCATTTGCTTCCGCATGTGCTTTTGAGTTGTCGTGGTGTATCGCCGTATGGCCCTACCCATTAATTGCTACTTGTTTGTTGTTATTTGCTTTTTTCGGGCGACGACCTGGGATTTCGTGATGGAAAATCCGGGTCGGGTCGTCACGCTGGTATCGTAGCTATGATTATAAATTTAGCTTTCACCGATAGGTTCCTTGGCTCGGGGTTGGTTTGTGTGATTTGTTATATCTTAACGCCGAGAGTTATAGCATGTTAAGATGTTTGAACTAGAATGGATGTTAGCACTAGTAGAGGTGCCAATGTTGATAAATATAAGATGGTACTAGTAATGTCAATGATTGAGAATCCACCGGAGAATTGGTGGCAAATATGATGATATTGTGAATTAATATTTAAGTGAAGATCATTGCAGTAGTTAATGCATCGAGTAGCACACTTAGTACCGATGAGACTAGAAGACTCCATAAATTGTGAAAGAGTTAAGGATTAAGGATGGGTACATGTGCGCTTTATCCCGATACAGCCTTGATTTTCGAGAGGTCATGGATTATATTATGAGAAAAGTTAAATATTATGAACGCACTGAGAGAGACCTCAGTGGAATATTAAGGTTGATGATGTGGTTAGAGGACGTTAGTACCTCCCGAAATCATAGGCAAATCCGTAGATTAATAAGCGAGTGATGCTTTTACCTAAAATCATAGATGAAAAGGTGATAATTTGTTATATAAATTTCGTTTGAGAAACGGGACACCGAGTGTAGGTGTTGAAACAATATAGACAAGGGTTTAGTTGATGGTGGTGATCACATTAGAATGGATTGCCTTAAATTGAGGATTAATGACTCTAAGAGCGCTAATAAGCGCCTAGTGACCCTTAGTGAAATGGTTATAGAAGCTAGGTTTGAGGTTTTACGCGCAATGGCGGTTGGCCATCATGGAGTTTTGAGACCCTTTGATAGGAGGTAATTCAAGATACTGATATTATGGTTGCTATTATCGCCGCATGAGTGCACGTTGTATCGTATCTCTCATACGCATTGATACATACATTGCATTGTGTGTTGAGAATTAATTATTTTTGTTTCCTCGATTTATGGTTATTATTGAGGAGGATGTCCCTGATGGGATTGGTTTACGGTTTTGGTTGAAATTTTGACTCGCTTCAGAGACACGATTGCAAGTAAGGTAATACTTGCTATGTAAGCTTCATATGGATGGCGATGTTATACATATGTGAATATTGAATATGTGAATGCTACTAGTGGTAAATACTAGTGGTGCTAAATTTGTATGCCCTATAGAGATATGTGTAACAAGAAAATAATTGTACTTTGTTGTGTGATTTTATGGTAGGACGCGCTTGAATTGCACGATCGATACTTAGTGGTTTTGAGATGGATTACATTATTACGAGTAAGTATACCGCTAAATCGCGACTAATAGGGTGTCGCTCACGCGAGAGTATTTCGTGTGTGTTTTGTCGAAGACAAGATTTTGGACTAAGGTAATGATAAACTTTACGAAGTTTTGATGGTCAGGTGTACTAGAGTGAATGATAACTCTTTACCTTGAGTTACTATGAAAATATTATTAGGCTAGTATACCGATATATACTGACCTTGGTAATTGTTAGAACTTCCATTGCTTAGTGAATTACCACGATGGAAATTTATGAGTATGTTTTGTTGGTTTTGTGTTATGATTATGCACGATTGAATTGGCAATCACTTGTGTTGTAATGGTTGTTTGGTTAACCAATATGCATGGTATTGAGTTACACGAAATATATGGATTATATGAGTTGCATAAATTGTATGAATTACATAAAGTATGCTTAAAGTACGAGGATACTTGGTAATGCAGATAATCCTGCTTTACATGATATATGTGTATACATGTAAAGATTAAGTAAATATGGGAATTAACATATGGTTTTTTATGTGAGTATGCATGGTAAATGCATTTTGTTAAAAAAGAAAAGACATGGTTTATAAGAGTAATAAATATGTCTAACGGAAATAGTTGTATTGAGTATACATGCTTATATGCATTAGTAAGCAATGTAATTTGTTTAAAGTATAGCATGATAAAATCTTGATTCTCATGCCTTATGGATATGCCATGATTACACTGTTGCATGATTATGTGAGACTGTAGTAAAGGATGCTTAAGATTTTTCTCATAACCCTTCAGATCCTTGCGATTTAAAGTTTTTGAAATCCATTTAGCCTGCATCCTAAATTGGTGATCAAAAGAGGTGTCGGTGGGACTAGGATTGGTAGTAAGGTGTTAGAAATTGACTAAACCTCTTACCGTAAGAAAAGGAAAATAAATGGAATAAATTTCCACATGATGCCTTATGTGCATTGTCTATGATTTGGAAGTCATGCAGCATGATCCTGAATGTTAACTTATTTGTTTTAGAAGTGTGTTGTGGAACACTCTTCCTTAAATTGTGAATTGCTCTATCGGCCATTTTTTTTACCTCTCATGACTTTGAATTCTTGTATTTATATTTCATGTTGTAGCTCCGAAGCAAATAGTTTCGGGAGACTTATGTTTATAAAGTCTTTGAATACGCTCCGAGGATATACTTGGAATTCACATGCTTAATTAATTAGTCATGGAATTTATGAGTGCTATGCGACTCAAGTATGAGTCACGATATTTTCAACCTAAAGTGCTTGGTATTATGGTTATTGAAATTTTTCGAACTTGTGGGAATGGGATTTTTTGGTAGTTTGGGTTTTAC
>JABEVN020002920.1:0-19935 GCA_013146195.2 Codonopsis lanceolata
GGGTTTTACTGGAAGGCCAGGATCATCTGAAGGTAAGTAGGTAGTGACTTGGCTCACACGGGTTATAGCTTTAGGATCCATATGTGGGCCGTTTTGGAGTGGGTTGATTATGGGGAAAGGGAGGTCGCTTTGGATTCGGGAATATTGGTGTTTGGGATAGGATATGGAGGGTAGGATAAGTAAGGATTGACATTTGGGTAGGGAGTTGGTGGAGGTTAGGATTGGGGTATCGTAGTGTTTGGTGGGTTAGTGTTTGGTCGAGGGTTTGGATTTGGAGGCATATGAGGTTGATGCTTCGGGAACCGGCAGGGAAGAGATTACCTCACCACTAGATTTCAAGCTTTGTACCGCATTAGCCATTTGGCTCATTACGATCGCCATGCACCCAAATTTTGGTCTAGCCACTGGCCGCATTGTTGGAGTCTGAGCATATCCGAGCCCCATGCCTCCGCACCCACAGCAGCATCGTTCGCCTCGCTGCCAGCATCGTCTGACTGCACTTCTCTCGAATCAAGCCGCCGATTCAAGCCATACCATCCGATCTCGATATCGCACTCATTCCGGAGACAATCGCCAAGACTGCCTCTCGCCCAAATTCCCGCTAGGTTTCGAGGAAAATGGGTGAGGTATCGTGGCTGGCCAATCTCGGGCTTGGAGTACAAATAAGGCCTTTATTATTTTATTAATTATTATTATCCCTACAAATTGACCTGGATAAGCACCCGCTAATTTTGACAGCCTCGTGACTTTTCCTCGAACAAAGGGATTCTTTCTCCAGTATAGGACCAACGTATTTCATTTGCCTTCGACTCCCAGAGGCGGATGATCGAGCGAAGGGCCTATACTCTTTCGGGATCCACCATTCGAAATGATCTAGGTCGAGCATTTGAAAATAATAAATTAGCCCCATGTATTTTTTTTGACTTGCGCATTTTTTCGACTTGTATAGATTTTTTTTGACTTGCGCATTTTTTTTGACTTGCGCACATTTTTTTTTTCGGGCTGACCCACAATTTAAAATGCAAAAACGGTCGGTCTTTGAAGTGTCTGAGAATCTATATGCAATCTAACGTTGGATTATCACGGGGGTAGGGCTGCCATGGTGTAGGGTAGTAGTTCGGATATATTTATATGCATGTGCACGTGTGTGCGGTATCTAAAAAGCAAAAAAGTTTTTTTTTTCGGATATAGAAATAAAAAGTAAAAGCAGATATGGTGTCTTCTTTGTTATTTATGGATTTTCTCGACTTTTTAGTTTAAGCGCAGAGCAAGCAAGCATACCATCAGAAATAGAAAGAAAGCGGGGAACTATCTATTTTTATTAATTTTAAATGAGTCTAATCCCAAATGAAATAGCAGAATGAATGCATATATATATATATATATATATATATATATATATATATATATGCGAGAATGAAAATAAAGCGGAATAAAAAATATAAGGCCGAAAATGAAAAGATTTTAAAAATAAAGCCCGGCCCTTTTGTTGTCTTGCCAGGAAATTATTGCACATAAAAATATGCATATATATAAATATATATATATATATATATTTTTTTTTTTGCAATTTTTTTTTGAAAAATCGAATATTTTCAAGTATATCCGTAAGCTGTATTTGAAATGAAAGCGCTTCAAGATGGAGGATCATATCCACAAATATAGACACGGATGTTAAAGGAACATAATATTCAAGTGTTTAAATTAATATAACAAGCATACTTTAGCCGAAACAAAAAAAAAAAAAAGTTTTGTTCTGAGTCTAGCCCTCCATTTTTATTCATTAAAATAAAAACGATCTCCCAGCGAGTCGCCCTTGTGGTTCCAGGGATGGAGTGCTCCCGCCCCTTGGCGCCAGATGGGGGTGCTGGCGTGCGGTGACATCCATCGCCTCCGTTCCCCCCTCCCTTGTTTAGGGAGGACGAAAGTCTTGAGGAGTGTGGCTTTGTCAATAGCGCGTTGGAATGCGCCTCGGTTGCCTTTAGTGCATTTTGATCCAATATGGGAGCTTTGGGTTTCCCGCATCAAGTTATCCCTTTTTTAGGGGATACCAGGATATGGGAATGCATCACCCTTCTATTCCCATTCTCCCTTTTTTTGGGGAAAGCGTGAAAGTGCAAGGAAGGAATGTTGCGCGCCCCACTATGGATTTTATGAAAATAGCCTTATGGCCCTGTCTCGGATCACTATGGGTGCTTTGGGTTTTCTCGTCAAGTTATCCCTTGTTTAGGGATACCAAGACATAGGAATGCATCACCTTTCCATTCTCATTCTCCCTTTTTTGGGAGAACGTGAAAGTGCAAAGAAAGATGTTGCGAGGCCCCACGGATCCAAGATGTTTTAGAGTCGCCATCTTTATTTTAAGGAATAAATAAAGCAAAACCAAAAAAAGAAAACCAGAGATAATGAAAACGGGTTCGGAGGCTAAGTTACGAGTTGGGAAGGTGCTAGGCACCCAACTCGCCCTTTCGGTCTCAAAATGGTTTTTGGCTAAAGTATGCTTGTTGTTATATTAATTTAATGATAAATAAAGCATTAACGCCTAAAAATACATCCATTACATCTACATTATTTACGCATTTGCAATCTCTTTTACAAATAATCACAAATATACTTGAAAATATTTGGCCATAATAACTATATTTAGTACTATTTCCTAACTAAATCCGGCAAAGACAACTGCTTATATAACTACATTGGGCCGATTGGAAATAATACTTTACGTATAAAGACTTTAAAATAAAAAATAAAAACTTACTGACGGCCTAAGGTGTGCTCGCTCTGTCCTTCAGGGAGATGGAGTCTTTTGTTGTTGTTGTTGTGTGTTGTGTGTTGTGTTAATTTGGGCAGCGTGACTGCTTCTGAAAGTTACTTTCGGCCTAGGGATTTGGGCGGAGTAACTGTTTGTGTTTGGTTGTTTGTTGGCTTGAGGTAGGTCAAATTGGGCGTAATAACGACTTATTTCGGCTGATTTGGCCTTTAAATCGGCAGCAACTACTTTTTCCACGATTTTTGGACTGGGGAAAAAGGGTGGATACCTAGCTGGGGGGCTAAGGTTCACTCATACCGGTTAGTTTTGTATTTGGAAGAGGTTTGGCAGGGTTTCGAGGCTTTTTGAGGTGATCGCTCACTATCTCACATCGCTCTCTATTTCTCCAGCGTAACGACTATGCGGAGAATTTTATCGAAGGAAAGGTGTGCTGAATGAAGATCCGGGAGCCTCTATGTGGCGACCCGGCCCGGGCCCGAGATGGGACCGAGGGTCGAACCGCCCAAATAAGGAGGAAACAAGTAGGCAATAAACATGCAAGGACTTCATTCATAAAAACGACGTGACGCAACATTAGAGACGACTCAGCGGAGTCAAACTTAAGTGAGCCATTGAACAATACCGGCTCAATGATCAATCCCTACGACGTCCTAAACACGTTCCTCTAAGAATGATAATTCTACACTCTTGAGAATTGGATTGATTACCTTGCTTGATTCTTGATGTCATACGATAGAATGCCTATTTGACATATTGAGTTCGCTCTTGTCGAACTCATTCCTGCTTGATTATTGATGATAATTCTTAACTACGGTTGTTAAATAGATTAATGACCTAGCCGATCATATACGAGAACTTAGAAAAGGTTCATGATGCATTTAGCGTCTTAACTCTCTTGGATGAATTGTTAGAGATGACTCAACGGAGTCAAGTTTAGCGAGCCATTGAACAATACCGGCTCACCGACCAATCCCTACGACGTTCTAAACGCGTTTCCCTAAGAATAATAATTTTAGACTCTTGAACTTGAACTGATTACCTTGCTTGATCTTGAATGTCATATTATTGAATGACTAATTGACATGTGAGTTCGCTCTTGTCGAACTTAATCCTACTTGGTTATTGATGAGAATAATTTACTTGTCATGAACGAGATCGCTCTTGCCGACCTCGTTCTATACTTGAGAATTTTGTTAAGTAAACATTACTTGGCATTTGCATGAGTCCAGCTGGCATACCTGTCTTTGTTCACACACGCCTCCACTGTGGCCACAGTGGGGAAGTAGCTCCCTTGTTGTAATCATTTAAGAGCACCATTGGTGACTATCCCGGGCATCTCCTCGGAAGATCGATGTACTTACACACATTCGATACCCGCACATTCCAGATAACGCTTGTATGCAGGAACTACGTAGCGGCCCGGCTCTCCATATATCCTCATCCTATGTGATTTAATTATGCGCACTTATATGAAACAATGTGCATCTGGGATATATGACCTCTATGCTTATGTGACGATATCTTGCCTTGTATGTTGCATATTGCCATGACATGCATGATTGATAGCTTACAAGTCTTTATGACTTACCCTTTCCCCCCTTTACTGTTTTAGATCCTAGCAAGTCAGGTCCTGCTCGTTGAGACTCGATGTGTTCGTGCTTTGTGCCCTTTTTGGTGCGCCGTTGATTATTGAAGAGGTGGTTTGATGGCCTCTTACTCTTGTTTATATTTTTGTAAGGACGACGGGTTAAGCAAGTCAACTAGACTATGCTTGGGTATTTGTGTAGAACTTGATTGTAACTCTTGTTAGCTGCTAGTAGTGTAATACTTGTAGTACTTGTAACCCTTTTTGTGTCGGTATTGTGTAAGCCGAGCTTTGGTTAACTTGTTATTATTCCTCTACGTATTAGTCTTCCGCTGAGCATGCTATTAGCTCTTATTTAATCCTTGTCCATAAACTGTTAGCTTGGGTTCCGGCATGTAGTGTCGCCGAAGACTTGGTTATATTGTTTAACGCTTATCGGGTTGAAAAAGATTTTAAAAATACCGGCCTTTTGGTGCCGAGGCGTGCTACGTCTCTAATGTTGCGTCACGTCGTTTTTATGAATGAAGTCCTTGCATGTTTATTGCCTACTTGTTTCCTCCTTATTTGGGCGGTTCGACCCTCGGTCCCATCTCGGGCCCGGGCCGGGTCGCCACACTCTATTTATAGGCTGAACTGAGGACATCGATGGAAATAAATTTCCTTCTTCACGCATCAGTTGATTGTACACTGCGCAGAAGGAATTGCATTTTACGGCAAATGATCAGTGCACTGTTGAAGAAACTGGGCGCAGCGTTTAACAAAATTGGGCGCAACCCAAGGGAATTGGGCGTCATGCCCAATTTTGGTGGTGGCCACGCCCAATTCGAAAGTTGTCACTTTTTGAACACTTTGGTCCTTGCAGTTCGTCCTTTTGCGCATCCTGCTTTGTCCTTTTGCATTTTTGATCCTGTAACTTGACATTTGTTAATGTTTTAACAGGTCATGATATTTTATGTCATGTCACATACCAGGGGTACGAAATTAGGGTGTCTACAGTGAGGTCTCAGGTTTGATCCCTTTCCATGCCCCCTTAGGGGAAAGGTCTACAAAAAAAAAAGTAAAAAAAAAAAGTTTAGAAAATAACCCTTATTTTAAAAAGAGCAAATCGCACCATTGGTCACTCGACTATGGTCCCTTAATAGTAATAGTCCCTTAACTTTTTTTTTGTCAAAATTAGGTAACATAAGTATTAAATTTTCACAGCCGTAGTCCTTTTGATAGATGCCGTTAGTAAAATACCGTTAAGTTGTCCATGTGCATTTAATAAAGGCTAAAATGAAATATTTTCAAACTTAACTTATATCAAAGTTTACAATCAAATTTTTAAAGTTTAAATATTTCCATAAGACCTTCTTCCCCAATTTTTTAGGAAACCCAACAACTTCAAGAATAAGATCTGAAACAAGTCGCAACATATAGAAAATTCTTAACCAAAACATCAAACTAATTAACCAAATAGACAAATTATGATCATGATTAAAAAGATTTCATCGACTAATCAAGAATCAGAATAGACCTATTAGGAAACAAAGGTTATAGTTGATGAAATAAAAGATTCTTTGTATTCTAAAACAAATTGCTCATAGGCTGGAATAATCAATTGATTAGAAACCTCTTCTCTAAACACATTTGCAATCTTTCCAAAAATTTCAACAACTTTAAATAGTAATAGATTTAGACATGGATATAGCAAAAATCCGAAGGTGCTAACTACATCAGCATGTATAATCAAATCAATCACGACAGATTGATATTGCTGATAGGCTTGTTGGAAAACTAGTGTTTTTAAGTGAAGTAAATTGAGGCTTTGATGCACTAATTTATTTGTGAGTCATTTAAGTAATGACTATGGTAATTGTGGAATTATGTTCTTCTCCGTGAGTACATAAGAATACTCTATTTATATGTCCAATTCGGATATCGGATGAATAAGCTATAGAGGTTTAAAGTAGGACATTGGAAATGTTGGAAGTGAGTTATCCCACATTAGAAAAATATGAAAGACTTGAAGGGTTTATATACAAAGGCTCCCTTGTGTTTGGATAAGCTTGTATAGAAAGAACTATCCCTCTCGCGCCCGCAGGAGGGGGTGCAAATCAGGTCCAATTTGGCTTGGACTGACATACTCGTGTGCCTGCACATGCGGACACGAATGTCAGACCAAATCGTGACTAACGGTTACACAGGCGCCTCGGTCACGCTTTCCTTCCACTGGTAGACCTGCAAGAAGGCTTAAAGTCTTTTTCGAAATCATAGGGGCTCGATTGTAAATTGTTATACAATTTATGTTTGAGAATTTGCATTTTAGCCCTTACCAACCGTACGTGAGAGGCGCATGCACACTTAACGGTATTTCACTAACGACATCCATCAAAAGAACTGATCGCGTGAAAATTTGCAAGTTCTAGGATCTAATTTTGACAAAAAAAATTTGTTAATGGACTATTGCTGTTAAGAGACCATATTCGAGGGATCAATGGTGCGATTTACCCTTTTTAATAAAACTTTTGCAATTTTTAGTACCCCAAGAAATAAAAAGAAAAATAAAGGCAGGGCAGAGTGGTCTTTTCAGTTGTTTCATTTCAACTTCTAAGATTTCCCTAAATAAAATCCTTTTTTTGGTAGCGAAACAAAAACCAGCAAGTAGTAGAAAGAGAAAATGGGACGGGAGATGGCAGTAGTAACGTATCAATCCCAAATGATAACTTAAAAAAATGAACGAGATTTGAGTTATGTTATTCTCACTCCACTAGGCGCTGTAGCAACAAGTATAATTAGGGTTGTCAATTACAACCCAATATTTATTAATCCAACCGACCCGACTGGTAAATTATCCTACACAACCCAACTCGTTAACAAATTTTGGGTCGAAACGGGTAACCCATTTCAACCCAAAAATGTTAACGAGTCAAACCAATTGTCCATTTTGACCCGCTATATTTTATTCGATAAATGTATGGATTCTAGGGGAAAGCTTTAAACCAAGGCGGTCGACCCCGTTAACCTGTTCTCTCCCGAATAGATCTAATTCGTCCAATTTCGATTCGTTTGATATTCGGGGTCCTAATAAGTCTTGATCCGATTCAACCCGTCACAAACTCAACCTATGCCATCCAGTTGCTAGGCCTAGTACAAAAAATAATAGTAGGATTATTTTGTCCTACATATAAAAAATAAAGATGGAATAACTAAGCCATAAAGAAAACCCGAGGTTTGTTTTGTTGTGATTTGGAAGCTTAGTTTGTTTCATACTTAATTTTATTTTAGGAAAAGAAACGGGAAATAAGTTTTATTTGGATAATTTATTAAAAACACTGTGTCGGGGCAATAATCCCCCTACAATACATAGATAGATAGATAAAGCTAAATACAAAACAATTGGGTGGATTAATTTTGCACGATGAGAGATATCCATACAAACACCGAACTAGCCCCGACACTGCTTGCTTCCTCCTAGACAGGCTTAACTTTATGTGCCAATCAACTAGGAGACTTGCCTGTAGATTGATTATAAAAAGTTAGATAGCGTTAGAAGCATCAATCTTGAAAATATTATTCTCAAACTAGTATTTATCCCATTTATTACCTTATAAAGTAAATAAATTACTTTATGTGAAATGCCTTGAGATGAACATCGACCGATGTGCCTGAAAAATATAAAAAGTAACTTTAATTGAAAGCACATGAATCTAAAAACATAAAGATTTTGAAAGAAACATAATTATATAGAAAAAATTACAATTTCCATTTCTACTAATCAAATTCAGCCAAAAATATGGAGAGAAATCTACGAAATGGCTATGGAAGTATAGATCACTAGTGATCCAATGATCTTACTTCCATACGAGAGACTCCAAGAAAAAACATAAACCGCAGCCGCCCCGACCCCAAAGGGAAGGGGTGGGGGTGTTTCGACTGTGCTCTGTTCAAAATGAGGGAATCATAGCTTCTTAAATACTTTCATTTAGGGCTACCAAATGAAACAAACCTTGATTCAGATTTTATCAATCCAAAGTAGGTTGACCATTGACTTGGAAGATTTAATCATCTTAATGATTTAGTAAAAATAGGTCGCGGTATTTAGCAAAAGGTATTTACTTGAAACCACACTCAACACCTTTCACAGGCTCCCCATTCTCCCTTTCTCTCGGCGGATTAAACAAGAAAACACATTTCCAACCCCAAGAATAAAATAAGTAATAACCGGGTACGGTATTTAGCACACATTATTTATTTAAAACCACAACCACCACTTTTCAAAGGCTATCCCCCTCCTCCAAACTCTCTTTCTTTTAACGAATTAAAAAAGAAAACAAAATTTCAACCCCAACAAAAAATAAGTGAGCTAACCGGCCCAACAGGCCCAACAGGCCCGAGTTAAAGAACCACATGCAAGGTAAGTTAATGACATCCGAGCAGGCGAGCAAGTTGTTGAGCTGTGTTAAGGTACCCTCGCGGTGGGGGCTTAATTAGCGAGCAAGGTTGAGGAGCGAGCATGATTTGTTATGCTCGTCCGTGAAAGGGCTGACATTAGTCGGAGTTATCTACATTCGGGCAAGACTGTTTGTTAAAAGCTGAGGACGGTTATGTCCGGGAAATCCTCCGGTTGATACGTTCCCATTAATGGGTTAGTTATTATACCTATCATTAAGGGCCATGAAGATCATGGGCAGTTAATGGCATTCATGGGCGATTAATAATGCTTATTGATTATGCCTTCCAAGCGAGATATAAAAGCAAGGCAAAATATGATGAAAGGTATGCGCAATCTTATTCTCTAGCCTAAACTCTGCTGAATTGTTAACTCTCTTGTACTAATTCACACGCCGGAGGGCTTTTGCAGGGCGTGCCCCTGCCCAGTTCACGTTTGTTCTTTATTTCAGAGTTGGGCTCAGAGGATCTACAGACACGTTGAAAGCCAGGTGTTTGGATTGGGCTGATTTAGTGCGTCCAGATTATCTTGGACGCATCAGTTGGTTCCATTGCCGGAAACGAGTTTTTACGGCATAAAAAGTTCAGTTAGATAATTCTTTATTTTGAAAGTTTTATTCATGGCGGAGAACGGAGTTAATGGTGGTGGCAGCAGTCGCAGAGAGGAGGCACATCAGAATCACAGCCTCAATCAGGCTGCTGGGAGTAATGTTCCTCCACCCCATGATGCACGTCACCAGCTGAATCAAAGGCGTGGGGTTGAATCAATGGCCAGAAGTGCTGAAGCTGCGGTTGGGTTAGCCCATGAATTTCGTGAAGAGGCTTTGCGTCAGAGAGCCATCTATCTGGGACAGATGCATCAACTCAACCTGCAATTGATCGCTATGGGTAAGCCGCCATTGCCCATCGAGGTTGATCCATTACCAGCTTTGACGGCTCCTAGCCAGGGGGCAGGTATTTCTCGCACAGGAGGTAACCCGGTGAACCCTCTGATTGTTCACTCACAACCGCGAGCACAAGGCACTAAACAGCGCGAGAAACCGGAGGGAAGCAAGGCCAGTCATCGGGTTGTTCCTAGTGTGCACTCAAGGCTAGGACCGCGAGTTGGCGAGGACTCGGCTCAGTCACGTCGACGTCGGCGTTCGCCTTCACCGCAAAGGTCAAATGCTCGCCGATTCCGTTCACCTTCACCGCGGCGATCTCGTGCATATAGTCGCCGTTCACGATCACCCAGGGGTTCTTATGCTCGGAGGCGGAGGACTCTCTCTCCCAGACGGTCTCATCAGTCAGCTGCACCTATTGCACAGCTTGTTGGGACACCTCAGGGACAGGTGGCGCAGGCCGTGGGGGCTCCACAAGCCGTTGCGGCTATGGGACCCCCACAGGCCCCTCCTATGCCTGTGGTTCAGCCTTAACTCGGGGGTGGTTTGCCTGCAACCATAAACATGCAAGATTTCGAAGAATTGAAGCGCCGGATGGAAGCCTGGGAACAAGGCAAGGCTTTAGATGGGAATTTTCTGGGTACGTCTGCTAGCCCGTTAGCCCCGTGGATCGAGAATGCTCCACCAGCGCAGGGGTTGATTTTCCCAAACATTAAAGAATATACGGGCAAAACCAAGGCCAGGGATTGGTTGATGTCTTTTGAGTCCCAGATCGGCTTAGTAACTTCGGATGAGGCGTTGAAGATTAGGGCCTTTGTTGGTGCCCTGCAAGGAAAAGCTCTAGCTTGGATGGGAGCATTACCACGGCGCTCGATCAATAATTGGGCAGATTTACACACAAAGTTCTTGGCCGACTTTGGGACGGCTGGTTCGTTGGCAAAGACAAGGGCAGACTTGTCTAAGGTTAAGCAAGGTCCACATGAATCAACAGCGAGTTACCTAGAAAGGTTTACCAAGGTATTGGAACAGTTCCTGTCGACCGAGCAAGAAGTGACGCTATGTTTCGAGACTGGTTTGCTCGAAGGTGAAGGTGGTTTGCGATCAGAGTTAAGTATGCGTGAACCAAAGACACAGGCAGAGATGCTTATGCGAGCACAAAAATGGTGTGCCGGGGAGACGGCAAAGAAGGAGAAGAAAAAGGAGAGCAGCGAAGTTGCGGGGAATGTTAAGGGAAATGGCCAAGCAGGAAGTGGCGGTTACAACAAGAGCAAATCCCGATATGATCGGCCGAAGGAGTTTCTTCGCGAATCAGACTTGACCCCGCTCAATACGTTGCGCGAGGACATTATGTACGAGATAAGGAATGAGCTCCCCAATCCCCCTCGTATGAATCCAAATACTGTTGGCGAAAGGGATCAGACGAAGAGGTGTGCCTATCATGATGATTATGGGCATACCACAGAAGAATTCTGGCCATTGAAGAAGGCCATTCAGAAGTTGATCAACGAGGGGCGGTTAGACCGCTTCAAGCGAGATGCAGGCAATAGAGGGAACGCTCCTAGGCGGGAAGCTCCACCAATCAGGGGGGTTATCAACGTCATAATGGATGAGGAGCTCACTCCGACGCAGCTTGGCAAGCAAATCTACTCCTTGTCAAAAGTGGTGGATCGACCAACAACTTTGTAGGATGGAGAGCAAGCCATACAGTTTACTCGCAGCGAGTTGGCGAGTAACGTCGCAGGCGAGCAGTCGCTGATTGTCTCAGCGTTGGTTGATGGATGGGTAGTGCACAGAATCTTAGTAGATACTGGAGCATGTCAGGATGTGATGTATTACTCATGTTTCCAGGGGTTGGAGTTGAGTGATGATCATTTGAAGCCGTATGCCGGAGCTTTAGAGGGTTTCACAAATCATAAGGTTCCGGTGAAGGGTACTATCGAGCTGGAGGTATTTATTGGCGAGGGACTCAGAACCCGGGCTGAAAAGATTACCTTCATGGTAATCGACTTGAAATCTCCCTACAACATTATTTTGGGCGTACCGAGCATGGCCAAGTTTCAGATGGTGGCGTCAATCCCGCATCAGAGAGCCAAATTTTATACAGATCAAGGAGTGGGAGTATTGCAGAGTCACCCGCGAGCAGTGCTTGAATATGTTAGAGATACGCAGAGAAAGAAGCAGAAGTTGACCTTGGAGGATGGCGAGCAGAAGGTTACTATCAGCACCAAGGAAACTTCTCATGTGACTGTAGGACCCTCAGTGGTAGCAATGGTACAAGAGGGAATGGATATGGAAGCGAGCTCCATGCCGACATTGAAGTCGGGGGAGCAAGGTCAAAATGAAGGAGCGATAGCAGGGGCTACTGCTCGAACAGATATTGAGGTTCCATCTGCGTCGGTGCATGTCTGCATGCTTTTCGGCGAGAAGAGGTGGCCGAGGAAGGTATTAGCAATCCTTTGCCGACACTGATGTCGGGGGGATTTAAGGAGCCAGTTGAGGTTGTTGACCTTATGGATGAATCTTTGCCAGCAGCCATGTTTGAGGAGCCAGTTGAGTCTATGGAGGTAGACCAGCTCGATAAAGTTGAGGATCGAGCTGAGAAGGATGAAAAAGTGGAGTGTGATACGCTCCAAATGCGAGATGAGCCAGAGTTTACGGCTCAAGACGAGCTGGAAGAGATAGTTATCAATCCAGACTATCCCGAGCAGAAGATCAAGATTGGTCGAGCTTTGACGGTAGAGGCAAGAGCAAGCCTAATTAAGCAACTGCAGGACAGTCTGGATATTTTCGCTTGGCGACCAGAGGACATGCAAGGGGTGAGTGCGGATGTGGCCTTGCATCAGTTGAACATCGATCCGCTTTTCGGCCAATCCAAAGAATGACCACGGGTTTATTCGGTAGAAAAGGATCAAAGCGATCAAGGAGGAAGTCGAGATTACTCAAAGCAGATATTATCGAGGAGATACATTATCCAACTTGGTTGGCTAATGTGGTTATGGTAAAGAAGTCAAACGGCAAGTGGTGGATGTGTGTTGACTTCATAGATTTGAATAAGGCTTGTCCGAAAGATTGTTATCCTCTGCCGAGAATTGACAAATTGGTCGACGCCATTGCAGGATTCGAGCTCCTTAGCTTTATAGATGCTTACTCTGGGTATCATCAAGTGAAGATGGCTGGACCAGATAAGGCTCTAACAGCTTTCCGAGCAGCAGGGGGGCTGTATTGTTATAAGATGATGCCCTTTGGTTTGAAGAATGCAGGGGCCACTTATCAAAGGATGGTCAACAGGGTGTTTAGCTCGCAGCTCGGGAGAAATGTTGAGGCTTATATTGATGATATGGTGGTTAAAACTAAGGGGCGCGAGCATACAAAGGACCTGGGGGAAACTTTTGCTAATCTCAGGAGGAACAACATGAAGTTGAATCCGAGCAAATGTGTGTTCGGGGTAAGGGGTGTGTGCGACCCCGACCGGTTCCGAGATGGAATCACAAGTCAAGTCGTCCAAATAGGACAACAATACATGCAAAGACTCGCTAGTTTTAAAAACGTGACGCAACATTTCAGATGAAGCGACTCGGCACCAAAAGGCGGAAATTTAAAACTTTTACACCTGATATAACAATTAATACAATTATACCAAATCATCGGCGAATTTACTACCGGAACCCAACACTACACAGTTCATGCAAATATACCTCGACGGCTATAACATGCCGGAGAACAACATACTTAAATAAGAGCTAAAGTAATGCCCAATGAAGATTTAAAACAAAGTGAACAAACTACATCTATACAAGGCTCGGCGTACGCCGGCACTCAAAATAGAATACAAGTATAGACATAAATACAACAAAACCAAATTCCCAAAGCAAAGTCTAAATGACTTGCTAATCCCAACGATCCTTACAAAGAGAACAAAATAAGGACATCTAATAACCACAACCTCGTCGCGTGAGATCACGGACAAGCACGAACCTGCTACGCCTCAACGAGCGGTACCGACGGCTCGGATCTAAAGCGATAAAGGGAGGGGGTAAGTCATAAAGACTTTGTGAGTTAACAATTATGCATGTCATGGCATCATGCAAAGATACATATCAAGATATCATTTTTAATACCAAGTCAATCAAAGCGTTCATTTAATAAACACTTAAAACACATATCCATGGTAGCACATTGTTTCACATAAGTGCTATAAAGGTAAACCACATATACGGAGGATATGATATGAAACCGATGCCGCTACGTAGCTCTGCCAATATACGTTAACATTCGTGCCAATGATACCCGTGATTAGTGTATCAAAGTATCGAGTTCTCTACTCGAGTACCGAGTTCTCTGCTCGGGTACCAAGCTCTCTCTTGGTACTTAGACCTTCCAATGTGCTCTCTTGGTTACAAAGAAGGTGCTACTTCCCCCTTGTGGCCAACGGTGGGCGTGTGTGATAAAAACCCGGTATAACAACCCATCACTATCACGAGCCCATAACTCGTGACGGCGATGCATTGTCACACCAATGACTCAATCAAATATGCCAGCTGGACTCATGCAATGCCAAGTAGATGTTTACTGGTCATGAAATCTCAAATAAGGAATAAGTTCGACAAGAGCGAACTTATTCAACAAGTAGTTGTTTACTCACTTAAGGGATCACACAAGAATTCGACAAAAGCGAATTCAACATGTCAAATAGATTCATTATTCTACAACATGCTCTCAATCATGCATTTATTTCACACGATCACACAAACCACATAAGAACTTCGATTGAGTCTTATAAGCACGCATATCAAATATACCCTTCAATCCATCCCAAAGTCACGTAAGCTAATTCATTAGTCTAACGCACTAAATTCATCATGTCAAATAGATATGTCATTCTATAACATGCTCTCGATCATGCATTTACTCCACACGATCACACAACCGCATAAGAACTCGATTGAGTCTTACAAGCACACATACATCAAGGCATACTCATCAATCCATCTCAAAGTATCGTAAGCTAATTCATTAGTCTAACGAACTACATTCGTCGTAGGGATTGATTGTGGAGTCGTTATTGTTCATAACTCCCTAAATTCAACTCCGGTGAGTTTTACTACAATTCAACCGAGAAGAGTATTGATACTATATGTATCACATTGCCTTCTCCTAAGTTCTCCGTTCATTTAGAACTTTATAACTAAGCCGTTCATGTTCTCGAACTAGCCTTAAACACAATCTCGAGTTTCAAACCCTAGTTTCGGTGATTTTGTTAAACCTTGAATTGAACCGAATTCTTTCACAAGAGTTATTCCCAAGCTTAATACAAACAACATTCATGCTTTAATAAATGTCAAAATCATAACTTCATAGAGATTTCATAAAATCATACTCACATTTTATATGTTGAATTGAAGGTTGTGTCTTCACAAAAGATGTTCAAAATCAACATTAAAACAACTATAATGAAGGGGTCATGCTATTTTGTTTAACATGAAAATCTCAGGGAATTTTCACTCACCTTAGTCCTATGATTAATGGAGGAAAGGTTGATTAGAGCAAGGATTCTTGTAGAGATGATCAAGAGCTTCGATTTGGCGGTCTCGGTTCGACAATCGGACCACCGGATCTCCGGGAAATGGCCCTTCAACCTAGGGTTTCTTCCATGGCCGAAAATTGCTTAAGTCCCTGAAGTTCTCTGGTTTTAGATGAGCTAAAATGGCTGGAAGGTCTGCATTTTAGTTTATATACTTCCCTTAAAACCCCCAATCCAAGTGATAGGCTTTAAAAGACTTCTAATTGGCTATGGCATGTGAGTCATTGATAAGCCATGATCCAAGGGTCAATAAGAGTCCTAGACAAGTCAACAAAGGTGGCCTTGAGTGCCCAAGGTCGGCCAAGGGGCAAGGGCACTTGGGTCAACAACCAAAATCAACCAGAAAATGACACAAACCTGAATCTGGCACAATGCGGTCGCATCATTTTGGACCCATGCGAGCGCTTCCACTATTCATGGCCAATTTCCAGATTGTTGTTACTGGACAGTCGATCTTGTAAAATCGACCATAAATCGATCACAACTCCAAATGAGGTGATTTTTGATTTTTCTGAAAGTAGACTCATTCAAATATATTTTATAATTTTAAATTACTCAATTTGGACTTATATTCATCAAAATAAAGTTACAACAAAATCAAGTACCGAAGCTGATTTCCTGAAAATAGAATTCTGGCACAGCCGTAAGTCAAGACCTAAATGAGGCACTTAGACACCTTGTAAAACTACCAAAATTTACAGGGAGTATCCTAACATATGTAGGTAAAACATAATAAATTTTTAGAAAATTCTCTTTAGTAGATTGGTACCAGAATTTTCCCGAAGTTCGCCCGAAAACCGGACTGAATCTGTGAAGTAATAAGTTGGTCATCTTATTTCCAAATGCAACCAATCTATGAACATGTATAAGGCTAGTTTAAATATGGTTATGGCTTGTATTCAAGGCCTAGAACTCAACCGAACTTCTCTCGAGACGAAATGAAGGCAATACAAGCAATGATGTAAAACCACAAAACACAAACGAAGCAACGAAGCTTCTAAACTCCCAACCAAGCATGAAACAACTAAGATGAACATTGTAAATCTTGTATGCAAGGTATTAAGACTCTCATGAAACTTATTAAGGTGCTAACACGTTAATACGAACACCCGAAACAACAACAACAAGGAATGCAACGCATGGAAGACCATTATTCTATTATGATCTCAACCAACTCAATGCCAACACGATATGAATGAAATGAAATCTCAAATATGTCAAGGCATATTAAAAACATGTCATAATGATGACAAACATGAAATGGGGTTTGGGTTCTCACAGCAGGCAAGTTCCTTGGTTTCATGGTCACTGAGAGGGGAATTGAGGCTAATCCTGAGAAGATTGAGGCATTAGTCACTATGAAGCTTCCTCGCTGTGTTAAGGACGTGCAGAGGCTAAATGGCAAGGTGATCGCTTTAGGAAGGTTCATCTCGAGGTCGGCGGAGCGTTGCTTACCTTTCTTCAAGGTTTTGCGAGGTAATAAAGGGTTTGAATGAACTCCTGAATGCCAGAAAGCTTTTGAAGAGTTGGTGGAGTATTTGGGAAGTCCACCCTTGTTGAGTAGCCCAGTACTTGGGGAAAAATTGTATGTTTATCTGGCAGCTACCGAGCAGGCGGTAGCCGCTGTTTTGATTAGGGAGGAAGGCAATGTACAAAAGCCTGTTTACTATGTATCAAAAGCCCTCACTGATGTAGAGGGAAGATATTTTAATGCAGAGAAATTGGCTTATTCGCTTGTTGTTGCTGCTCGGAAACTTCGAGCTTATTTTTCTGCTCATTCAATTGTTGTGTACACGGATTCGCCTTTGCGAAAGATTTTGCACAAGCCAGATACCTCTGGCCGGTTACTTACTTGGTCAATTGAGTTAACCGAGTTTGATATTGATTATCAGCCGCGGCGAGCAATCAAGGCACAAGCTATAGCAGATTTCGTGGCTGAGACAAGTTTCAGGGATCCTGTCGAGGAAGTAGAGAGTAAAGCAACAGCGACGAGTAGTGCAAGTCCAAGGCCGAGGCCAGAATATTGCTGGGAACTTCATGTAGATGGTTCGGCTAGTCGATTTGGGAGTGGCGCTGGTCTAGTGTTAGTTCCACCGGAGCAAGATGTAGAGTTTGAGAAGGCATTGCGCTTCAAATTCCCAGCTTCAAACAACCAGGCCGAATATGAAGCTTTAATTGCTGGTCTCGAGCTCGCACAAGACGTTGGAGCGGGCGGGCGGTGGTATATTGTGATTCTCAGTTGGTGGTAAATCAAGTCAAGGGCGACTATGGAGTACATCATCCAATCTTGGTTCGTTATTGTGCGATGGTAAGAGAAATTTTGAAGGATTTTGATTACTGGGAATTAGTAAGAATTGCTCGGGAGGACAACATGCGAGCAGATTACTTGTCAAAGATGGCCGAAGATGAAATCCAGTCTCTACATCCTGGAGTCATGATCGAACATTTGGAAATTCCTGTCATCGAGAAGGAAGTAGTCATGGACATGAGTCGATTCTGCAAAATGTTGGATAGATGATCTTCGAGCTTACATCGAGCACGGGATGTTGCTCGAAGACAAAAAGGAAGCTAGAACCATCCGTAGAATCCGGCCATGCCGTTACATTATCTTAGACAACATCTTGTATCGCAGATCTTATACCCGACCTTTGTTGAGGTGTGTTCGCCGAGAGATGACGGAAGGAATCTTGGGCGAAGTGCATGAAGGCAAGTACGGAGGTCACCCTGGTCAACGATCACTAGCCGAGAAAGTCTTAGCAGCAGGATTTTATTGGATAACCTTGCGACGGGATGCCGAAGTTATATGTTCGCTTGTGACAATGCCAAGCGCCGGACATTCCGCGATTGCCATCTACCGAGCGACTCCGTTATCGCATCATGGCCATTTGATATGTGGGATAGATCTGATTGGTCCTTTTCCGCTGTTCTGGCCGGTTCAAGTATGCAAGGGTCGCGGTGGATTACTTCACGAAATGGGTGGAAGCGAAACCATTGGCGACCATAAGTGAGGTAAATGTCATCGACTTTGTACACGAGCATATGGTGTCGGTTTGGAGTACCGCGAGCAATTGGTTCGATCATGGGACTCGCCTGAAAAGTTTACCAAGGCATGCGAGCGCATGAGGTGAAACATTGGCAATCATCCGTGGCGATCCAGGTAACGGGCAGTCAAGTCCGCAATAAGCAAATTTTGCATGTGTTGAAAAGGAATTTGGAAGAAAAAGTGAAGATGGGTAGACGAGTTGCCTCGCCAGGCGCTAGAACGACGCAAGGGGCCCAACAGAGAGACCCGCTTTTTTCCTTAGCTTACTTGTCCGATTATGGCTGCCCGGAGATGTATTTGCCCACTCATAGGGTATTAAACTATAATGTTGAGTCTAATAGTACAACTCGAGCAGCGGATTTGGATTTATTAGAGGAGAAGCGGCTAGAAGCCAAAATGAGAATGGCCAACTATAAGCAACGAGCAAAGGCTCACCACGATAAGAGAGTTCGTGGTCGATCGCTTGCGGGGATTGGGTCCTCCGTAAGATTTCCAGCATCGGAATGGGGAAGTTGTCACCAAATTGGGAAGGCCCTTTTCGTGTCTCGAGGATTGTTAAAGAAGGCACCTACATGTTGCGAACAGAGGATGGTGATGAGCTAAAGCATCCTTGGCACGCAGATCATTTAAAGAAATATTATCGGTAATCGGTACTAGTAGTATGTGCCTGTGTATTTTTTTCCATTTGGTGAAAAATGATTATAATGAAGCTTAATGGGGTCTTCTAAGTTGGGATTGCTTGAGTTGAGTTTTTTCCTTGGGAACTTCCCTCTTCGAGCATAAAGGGCTTTATGCTCGAAAGGAAAGTTGGTCTGAGGGGTGGTTTTCCTCGTTAGCTTTTCCTCGGGCATAAAGGGCTTTATGCTCGAAGAGAAAGTTGGCTCGAGGAGGTGATATTTTTCCTCAATCTTTCTTCGAAAGCATAAAGGGCTTTATGCTCGAAGAGAAAGTTGGCTGAGGAGGTGATATTTTTCCTCAATCTCTTTTCTTCGAAAGATAAGGGCTTTATGCTCAAGAGAAAGTTGGTTTGAGGAGGTGATGTTTTTCCTCAAAAATCTATTTCTTTGAGCATAAAGGGCTTTATGTTCGATGTGATAGTTAGTTCGGGGTGGTATCTTTTGAGCAGGTCATTTTCCATTTGCAGCATGAAGAGTTTTTGGACTTGCTTTTATAACCGAATAGGAAATATTTCTATCCGAAAAGTCGATCCAAAACACCGTTTTTCCAATTTAAAAGCATGCATCAAAGATTATCCAGCTAGCAAAAGCAAACGAAGGGCGTAATATTACGTACGGTGAAATGAAATGTCAAATGTTTTCGGGACTTAGAGCACGCAGTGCTCGAAAGTTTAAGATTCATCAAGTAAGATTAAGTTAGCAAGAGTCGAGTAGGATCGGTGCCAGCCCTTGGTTGATCGGGTCTTCATTTCTGCATTGGGATTGGTCGCTTCATTGTTGTTCTCTGGGATGGCAGAGGCGAAGTTCTCGTTTCCGTGATTTTTGCTTGACCATATTTGAGCCATCACCGACGCATTCTCTCGCAGCTGGGGGGAGGGGTCCAAGTATCCAACCCTTGGTGGTGTCCAACCGCCAAGGAGGTGAGCTCGCTCACGCATCACTAGACCAAGGCATGTCCCGGGCGGGC
>JABEVN020002921.1:0-19951 GCA_013146195.2 Codonopsis lanceolata
AGAATGGGTAAGCCTCACCTTCAGCGAGGTAGCGAAGTCGTTCAAGCTCTTATAATCTTCGATGATTGCCCGCTTTCTTCACTTGTCAAAGATCTCCATTCAGCTTACGTTCGAGATCGGTGATCGTGGTACGATAGCGACTTCATCACTTTGGCAAGCGAAGCTCTAGCACGGTTTATGTTGTTCAAAGTACTTCTTGATTTTACGGATAGGTTTAGTTGAGATTCCAAGTTTTCTCTCGCCGACCTTGGAGAGCTCGGTTACTTTGCTCGTAAGGGGCTTCCTCGGTACTTTTGAGGTCGGCTCGATGCGATTAATTTTCTCTTCTAATTCGCTCTTCTCAGTGGTCAGAGTGTTTTTCTCGGCAGTGAGTGTGTTGTTGTTGTTGAGGTTGGTGATTAGACGTCATACATCAAAATTGACTTGTTGGCAATCTACAAGAAAAGATGTCGGTCAAATAAGAATGCAAGGGAATAAAGTGGTAAGAAGAAAGTATTACCTCGGTCATGCACATTCCATCTCACCAATCAAGACAGAGCTCGCTTGATCGGCGTATTTCTTTTTGGACTCCACCGCACGTAGTGCTGCTTTTATCAACCCAAGACCAGCAGGTGGCCACAAGCGACCACTTCCGGCTTGTTTATGCTGATGTTGTGATCTCGGCATACTGGCGAGTTCCCTTCTAATTATGAGGCAGCGACTTTGGTGAGTCGTCAAGCCTGGGCATGATGAAATCATCCTCTCGCCAAGAGGGAGTGGGGAGCATTTTCCTCGATTATAGCTTTGTGCGCCGGCGTCCGCCTTCCTCCTCGGGCTTTCACTTCGATATTAATGATAGGAGGGGGAGGCCTTTACATCCTCTCGCACATCCGTATCGGGATAGAAGCTTGCAGTGTTGATCGGCTCGGTGATCTAGCGCTTTGTTCCCACGAAGTATCGGCAGGGACCGTTGGAAGATTGACAGCTGGCTGGGTTGACAAATGCTTAGCTCGCTTGTTGGAGCTTTTCTTTGCAGCTTGCATAAATTTGCTAACATCCGTTAATTGTCTCATGTCTGCATAAGATAAAGTGAATATTAACCAAGGAAAATCACAGATTTGTAAAGTTGTCGAAAAAGCATGACAAAGCAAGATGCAGTTGAAGTGTAAACCAATCAGCGAGAAGGAAGGTCGGCAGAGAGCTCCGGTGCGAGCACATTCCTCGCACTCACTAGGGAATTTTTTCCCATGGCAAGAGCCCCAATATGGATGAGGAATTTCTGGATCAAGAACAATTCGAGGTTCAACTCCTTCAATGGGTAGGAAGGAAATCCTGATAAGTAGAAGACCGAGGTCGGAAGTAAGAATTCGCCAATCTGAAATCCCCGGGGCCCTTCTTCTGCTCCCAAGAGTCCTCAAAGCCTTAACTATTCGAGGTTCTCCACTCGGTAGGCGTTTTTGTCGTGCTCGGGAAGTCCATAGTCGCTGATGTAGGGTGCAAAGGGCCAGCCAATGCTCGATTCCACGAGCAAAGCCTTCGAGTCCCAACCATCGACTTTATTGGGACCATCAGTAAGAAGTTTGAAGAAACCGTGATTTGAACGACTATTAATGCGGCCGGATTTCTTGTCAAGGGAGAGAAGGAAGAATTTTCGGAATAAAGTCATATCAGGTTCAAACCCGAGTGACCGGCAGGCTATTGTGAATGATACTAGGAATCTAACAGTGGTTAAGGTCAAATCGTAGGGGAGAGTATTGGAGGCATTCATTAATTCGACAATAAACGGGTCGAGAGGGAGACGAAGCCCGACTTGAAAGAAGTCAAAATAGAACACCATCTTGTCCCCTTGAAAATTGTGGCCTTCGGTGTCTATGTCTAAGTCGAAAGCGAACTCGGTAAAGCTTGGGGTCCATTCCTAGAGAGTAAAACCAGGTACTGACCTCCTCCTCAGAATTCAAATCTTCCCACCTGATTGAAGGGGAAGAATACGAAGAGGCAGGAACGAACAAAGTTTGGCTTGGCCCAGGTGGTTGAGTGTTTAAACAAGGAGGATTATCTGCTCGCAGGTTTTCACAAGGGATTTGGGGGCTACTGTTTACTTGTTGCTCGCTTGATTGTACGGGTTTTCGTAGGCGAGTAATTAGGGGAACCACTTCTTGCTCGCTTCTTCGAAGATGAGGTCGAGGACGGAGGCATTTCTTCTATAGCTCCATGGTCATAGCTCGGCCTTCAATTTCGGAAACAGCTTTTCGCTAGACATCCTCAGGAAGAGGAATCGAGAAGTGCGAGGTTAGACATTGATTGGGTGAAGTATGACAAAAGAGAAATTGAGCGTGGTAAACAGGTTGTGAGATCGAAACAGTGCGATCACGATTTCTCGATTCCCTCGGTTTGGATTGAAATGGCTGATAGATTGTGAAGAACAAAGGGGATTGGATATTGCTTTATTATATCAAATGGTTGAATAGTTCGTAGAGAAGTGAAGGGTTTAGACAACTTAAACCCTAACTCAAAAATTGGAAAGAGAAAATACAATCGAATTGAGGGGGAAAGAAAGAAATACCTGGTAGTTTTAGAGGGCTTTGATCTCGATTTTGGAGGCGTCGCCTGAGAAGATTGAACTGGGAACTTTGACTTCGATTGGAGATTGCAGAGTGCTCAAATCGGTTCGTTCTCTATTACGTTTCTTCAGGAAGTGGTGAGTGGTAAAGTTGTGAAAGAGAATGGAATAGGGTTTTTATACCTAATAAAGCCGCCGGTTGGGGAGTGCGGACCAGTGGGCTCGAATTGCGCGGCGCGGTGAACGAGGCTACATTTAATGTAGCGTGGAAAAATGGGCCCGTCTTTTCACGACTGGCGGCTGGCGGCTGACGGTTTGCATTTTCAAGAAACGCCTTTTAAAAACGTCCCATGGTTTGCCGCCTATTTGGGTTTTTGGCTCCAAAGATTATTTGGGTTGCATATTTGAAAGATTTGATTATTTTAGAAAATGCTCTTCTAATTTTTTGGGCTCCTCCTCGTCACCAGCATGAATGCTCGCTGAAACAAGGAGTAGGGGGCTACTGAGCTCCTCGGCCCAATAGGCCCAAACCGCGAGTCACGTGCAAAGCATAGGGGCTTCGTCTGAACGAGCAAACAAAGGTCTCATGCGAGCAAGCGAGCAAAACTTTGGTCTTTGTTAGGTGAGTTGCTTACAAGTTGGGGGCTCAGCTAACGGGCAAAACCGATAGGTGAGCATGGTTACTTATGCTCGCCAGTATGAGCCGTCATCAGTTGAGGACATCTACGTCCGGAGAAGATCAAGGTGTTAGTTGAGGGTGGTCACATCCGAGCAAGAGTTCTAGCCAGCAATAATGACCGGGAAATTCTCTAGTTAAACCGTTGTCATTATTGGGCCTGTTAATGTGTCTCCCATTAAAGGCTATGACCGTTTATGGGGGAGTTAATGACATTTATGGGCGGTTAATGGAGATCATGAGTAGTTAATGGAGATTATGGGCATTTAATGGCAATCATGGGCGGTTGTTTATGGTTATCGGCGGTTATGCCTTCCGGTGCGTATAAAAGCTTGGGAAAATGATGGAGAAAGGTATGCACAATCTAATTCTCTAGCCGAAACTCTGCCAAATTGCTTACTTATTGAATCTTGTACTGATTCTCATGCCGGAGGGCCTTTGCAGGGAGTGCCCCCTGCCCAGTTTACGTTTAATTCTTTTCATTTGCAAAGTTGGGCTTCGAGGATTTACGGACACGTTGAAAGCCAGGTGTTCAGATTGGGCTTCTACAGTGCATCCAGAATTCTTTGGACGCATCAGAAAATAACACAAATAAAATTATAACTAAAAAATAATTAATAATAATAAAATAACCATTAAAAAAACAAAGGCAACAATCAAAGATCAAAACCAATACACAAATTTAAAATAAAACTTAAATCGGTGCCAAAACCAAAATTTAAAATCAGTCAAAATCGATATATTTTTATCTAAATAGAAGCAAATTAAAAATCAAAAGCACAATTGAAACAAAGATATTATTCAAGAACCATGAACCAAAACTGAAACCTAAAAGAAATCTAGGAATCAATTAAAAAAAATTTAAACTGAAATCATATTTAAATCCAAAATTAAGTACCAAATATTAATATAAAAATCATCAGATGAACAAAATTTATAATTAAAAAGTAATGTAAACCATGAGGGTCAAAATCCAAAAAGTTGAAAACAAAACAAAAATTAAACAATTTTGTAATAACCATACATCAAAAACAAAATCAAAATTCTATCACTCAAATAACTTAAACAGGGTCTTACCGTATCACTATCACTTTTGCATGTCATGATAACAACTTAATAAACTTTTAAAAGTACGAAAGATGAATCTCTAATGAGGTCCCAATATAAGATGTTTGAGGTGTTGACCTAAAAGAAAATCATTTCAATATATTTAGTTTACTGTTCTCATATGTTGGATTCAACTGATGTCATCGTCCATCCGCGATCTTTTGGGATCTAGCTTTAAATCTCTCTCCATTTGATAAATGAAAAATAAGTAAAGGGGAGGATGAAGTTACCGCATGTGAGAATGAAAAAGAAAGGTCGGGAGCGAGACATGGAAGAGACGATGCTGAGAAATGTATGGTCTTAATCAATTTAAACACATAATATATATGAAATTTTTTGAGTTCTTGAGCCAATAGCTAAAACACTTCTACAATTAGTAATAGTAGGAGTCTTATAGGAGGGATTATGCGTTTTATATAGAAGAGGTTAATACCCATGTTATAACTATTGTAATTAAAGATAATGACAAACAAATCATTTAAGGTTGCATTTGAAAACACACCTTTGTTAGGAAGCTTGAAAATGCAACTTTAACAAAATGATGTGACGTGTCACACCCTCACACTTCCTCGCCAATTTTAAATATATTTATATATAGATTTGATAAAAGACTCCAGCCATTATTACCAATAGAAGATGTATATTTCACATTGGTTAGAAAATAATGTTGATCTTAAATTATTTTATATTATTACCAATAAAAGAGATGTATAGCACATTGTTTAAAAAGAAAATGTTAGATTTTAAAGTCTTTAGACTAAAGATTTTCACTTTTACAAGAGATGTAACTCACATTGGTTATAAAATATTATACTATTATTACCAATAGAAGAGATGTATCACATATTGATTAGAAATTGATGTTGTTTTAAAAATACTATTATTAATTACCAATAAAAGAGATGTATCATATATTGGTTAGAAAATGATGTTGGTTTTCAAAGTCTTTTGATAAAAAAACTTCTACCATTATTACCAATATAAGATGTATATCTTACATTGGTTAAAAAATGATGTTGATTTTAAATTATTTTAGATTATATAAAATATTTTTTACTATTATTAGCAATAGAATATATATATATATATATATATATATATATATATATATATATATATATATATATATATATATATATATATATATATATATATTTTTTTTTTTGCTTCTAAGGGCGTGGGAAGGGTTCGAATCCGAGACCTCACATTTTGTAACCAAATAATTGCAAAGATCTTGTCATGCTAATGACTAAATCAGATTCAAACTATTCCATATAAACCAAATATCGAACAAGAACATATATGCATCCAGCTTCGAGATTGAACAAAACATGAGTGGATTGATTGCAGTACATGCTAGGGTCATTATGTCGTGGGTACATTTTTTAATTGAAGAGTTACTTTTCAAAAAAAAAAAAAAAGAGAGAACAATTTGAAAGATCAACAGTAGCTAGGATCTCAAAGAAATTGTCAATGCAGCTTGTGATGCAGATGCATCCAAATTTGCATTGAGCAGAGAAAAAAACAAGTAAACAGTGGAAGTCTTTAAACAATTAAAGAAGTAATAAACACAAAAGTTTATCAAACAATCTACAACCTATGCTTGTAGATCAAACCCTATGGCAAAAAAGATTTCACTAAAATGATTATGAGTTTTACAATCCAAAACATGAAATCAACAAAATACCAAAACCTCTCACAAGACAACAAGTCTGGAGAGGAAACCCACAAACATACGAGTAAAACAAACGCAAGATTAAAAAATAAGTTTCCTAACAACTAGAAAAGCAAACAACAAACAACCAATGCAGCTTGTGATGTTACTGCATCTGAAGTTGCATCCAAATTCCAGACAACTCTTAGCTTGAGTCGTACACAAATAGGAAAACACAAAAACTCAAAGGAAACAAAGGATTGAGAAATTAATTAGTTTCCAAAACTACCTTCCTAATTTGAATCAAAGAATCTTACTAAAGATTTTGTTATATTAATTATCGTTTCTTTGAGAGCTTTTTGGAAGAGATTAATTTTTGGTAATACTTACCATTACTTTTGGACCAAGAAAGATATTAAATATGGTAACTACTTACCATAACTTTTAGACAAAAAAGGGAACATCAATTAATTAAATAAAATAAAAAGTCCCTATTTTACCCTTACAAAATTGATTTTTACTACTTACAGAAATCCCATGGAGTTTGATAGTTCAGACCATGAGCCATTCCCATGTACCCAATCTGATCACCAAGAAGTAGCACATTACTTCTCTTTGTTCTCTTTTTCACTGAAGCACTGTTAACTACTTCATCTAATTCACCCAATTGATCATGTAAAGATGTAGCCATATCAAGATGTTACCTTCTACAATCATCGAAGCACCACTAATTGAATCTAAAAGATCAATAGTAGCTAAGATTCACAGAATCTGTCAATGCATCTTGTGATGCAGCTGTATCCAAAGGTGCATTGACCAGAAAAACAAATATGTTAACAGTGGAAGTCTTGGATTTATTAAAGCAGTAGTAAAACAAGGATTAATCAAACAATCTACAAGATAAGCTTGTAGATCCAGCCTCATGGCCAAAAAGGATTTCATTAAAAGAATTATATGTTTTTAACAAAACAAATATGAAATCACAGAAACACCAAACCTCTCACAAGATGACAAGTCTTGGAGAGGAAAAACCCATAAAAATAGAGTATTGAAAACGTGGGATTAAAAAAATAAGCTTCCTATAAACTAGGAATGCAAATAGCCAGGACAGCGATGCAGCTTGTGATGAAGTTGCATTCAACCTTTAGGAGCAGTTCACAGTTTCTCTTAAAATTTGTGTATGTCTGTATGTTTGCTCTGGAACTCTCTATCTTTTGCGTCTGCCCGAAGTCTTCAATATATAAGGGCTTGAACAAGAGTCCTACACAAGAAGGAAAACACAACAACTCCAAGAGAACAAATGATTTAGGAAATACAATAGTTTCCAAAAACCACTTTCCTAATTTATGTCAAACAACCTAACCAAAGATTTTGTCAATTTAATTAAGGACACTCAATAGCTTTTTAGAAGTGTTTTGAATATGGAAATATCTTACCATGACTTTAGGACCAAGAAAGGGAACATCAATTAATTAGGTAAAAATAGGAGGTTCCTATTTTACCCTTACAATCTCCTCCTTTGATGAATCTTTCTGATCAAATCATATGACAAGTGTAGCTCATTGCTGATCAATCAAGACAATCCTACACTTAGCCTACATTGGTTAGAAAATGACATAACTCCCCCTGAATTTATGCATGATAATGATCACCAAATACATTTAGAATTTCATGTAACAGCCAACATGTAAATTTGCAAATTGATAGCAAGCTAGGTAGGTAAAAACAACCTAGCACAAAACAGTAGTTTGACAAAAATAAATAGATGTATCACACAGAAAATAAATGAATTACACAGAATCAGATTCATCCTCTTCAGTTTCAGCATCATCATCTTTGTCCTAGTCACTGTCTTTAGATTCAGTCTCAGCAGCAACCCTATCACTTGTCTTAATTTTCTCCCCCAATTGACCTGAACTAGTAGAAGGAGCATGGTGGATGGTAAGCCAGGATGTGAGTTGTGATTCCAGATTTTGTAGGAATGGAATATGGGATTTGACTTGGACAAGCTGATTGTTGATAAAGGAAACAACTATAGGAGCAGTTTGTCCAGATGACATACTAGGAAATTCAAAGGGGCCTGATGTAGCTTGTGATGTAGTTACATTGCTAGTTGCATTGGTCACATCAGTAGCAGCTTCTGGAATTGCTGAGAGCACTTCTTGAGGAGGAGCAGATTCAGAGTATGGGGTGAATGGGTAAACAAAATAAAGGTTTCTAATCCTATCACCCTTCAACAGTTTTAAAGAAATGTAAAAAGGGTCTAGGACAGGGGAGAGCCTTTCATTTCTCATACGTTTAATTCCCTGGGAATTTAATAGGCTGTTTATGAGGGAAGGAACAGGAAGGGCTCTCTTGTCACCTTCTGTTTCAGCTCAATGAGATAACTTTTCTGAATACCAAGTCCCTAAAATTAAAAGGTAGACCTAAGCCTATTTAGTACATTAATTTGGCATGCTCTTTAGTCTCAGAATTGGCATTAGAAGTAGGTGACCAGTTTGAACAACATATTTTATGCATAACAGCATAAAAGGAGGTCAATTTGGCAGTACTGACCTTAGACTTTTTTTCCTGAACAATCTTTGATCAGTCCACAAGTCAACTCTTTCACACATATGTTCAAATCAGACATAAAACCTGTCACAGCTACATTTGGTGTCCCACAGTGCCTATTGATCAGAGAATGAGAAAAATCTACCAGTTTGTTTCTAACAAAAACTTTTTCAAATGAGGGATTACCTGTAGATGTTATTTTCTTCTATAAATTGGCATATAACTCATTTACTATCTTTTTAACATAGGGGCAGCAGATGTGAGAGTTGGTAAGAGGTTTCTATCATCAAAGAATTGAACAAGGTTCTAGCAGAAAGGTCTTCCATAGGGATAATTCTTTCCTCAACAAATCTTTTTCCTAAATTGTATCTAAGAGAGGCTGCAGAAGTAAGAACGATGGAAGAAAAAGGGTTACCTACTTCCAGTTCAGTGGATGCACCACTGGATGCAACTTCACCAGCAGTTGCATTGGGCAAATGGATAGTCCTGCTTCTGAGAAATCTTGCAGGTGCTTCTTCACTTTCTTCTTAGGCATCTTTTTCCTCAAATTTTTTTTTCTAAGTTGTTATCAAACTCAGAAGAGCTGGTGGTAGAATAGGGGTTGACCTTGGAGAGGGAGACCTTGTAGAATTCTTCAAATTAACCATGAATTCAGCCAGAGTTCTTTACTCATCAAAGTATTCAATATCAGTTTCTTCAGAAGGAATAGAAGGAGATGCCCTATCTTGAGTTTCACTGGGAGAGACGTTCTGGAACACAACCTTTGGTGAAGGAATTGGGTAGTCCTCTTCTTTAGGAACTTCACAGGCAGCATCCAAGGGTGATGCTGCAACAGGATGGCTTTCAACTTGATGGGAAAGGACATGAGGAGCCACCACAAACTGGGAACCAGAGGGTTCAAAATCCTCGTCATCAGAATTTGTCAAAGTCTGGACTTCTTCTGTAAATTTCCCTGGAGTGATTTTGAGCTTCTTTGCCTTGGTAACATCAGTAGGAGTAGGTTCTCATAATTAGAGGGAATACCTCTTAGTCTCTTTGACTTTCTGAGATAAGGGTTTCCAATTTGGGGAATATTGGTTAAATTCCCATTATTATCAACATGACATTGTCTTTGTCACCCGGAAGGATAGTGGAAAGAGGTTCAGGAAGGGGTTCAGCAACAACAATGTCAGTGGTAATGGAGGGTTCAGCTACAGAGATTTCAGCCAATGAAGCTTTGGGTGAAGTCGCATTGAGAGCTTCATCGGGCAAGGTGGTTGCGTGTTTGGAGTTTGAGGGGCTGGAAGGGTTAGAAGCCATAGAAGAATTTAGGGTTTGTAGATGAATAGAAGAGGAAGGAACGAGATCTTTAGCAAATTTGGGGGAAAATCGCTTGAGGGATAATGCGTGAGAGAGAGAGAGAGAGAGAGAGAGAGAGAGAAAGAGAGATTATAACCCCTTCAACCTGAATATGAAACCACTTCAATAGCTACAATAAAGGGGTTAGCCATTGGGAGATAATACACTGGAATGTGAAGAGATTAATTAGGTTGAATTTGATTTTTTTAAATGTTTTTGACTAAATCCAACACTCAAGTCCATATCACATTTAATTAGGGCATGAAAGTAGATGTAGTTAGACATGGAGCATACTAATTGTGGGAGGAAATTATTTCTTTTTCAAAAGTCTTTTTGGATATCTCAAATTATTTCAAGATTTTTGAACACACAATAAGGAATTTTCCCAAAAATTGATGAAGCACAAACAATACATTAGCAGCATTTGTCAAAATTCAATATCTGTAACCCCGCAAAGATTATACAACCACTCAATATTTTTCAACATGGAAATTTTTGGTAATTAGTTTGCACAGTTGATTTTAAGACAAAATTTCAAAAGGTTGAGACTTTTATTCACAATGTATGTCCTAAGATTATGCCTATTTTATGATAAGACCAGACCAAGTAGTCACAAAAATAATGCAGTCACAAACATGTGAAAATTGTCGAGATCAGTTGGATATAGTTCCGGATGAAGCTGCATTGGGAGATGCATTCGCCAAAATTGTGATTTTATGTTTACTTTTTCATCTTTTGTTTTCCTCAACCATACTCATCTCCCATAAATTCCATAGGTACTTTATTTCCCTAGGAGTATAGCTCTACTTTATTTCAAGCATATTCAATACATGCCACTAGGAACCTTTCACACTATTTACCAATGGAAGCCATTTTTCTTATGATCAACTCATAAAATCCAAAGATTCATAGTCCCAAAAGAGAATGACAACCAACCTTGTTTATAGCTAGCTCTTTTCCTTTAGGTAGCTTTCACACTTTTCCAAGGGTATCCATTTTTCTCAAGATCAACCTATGAAAACCTAAGTTTCATAGTACCAAGATAAGATGCTACAACATTTTTACTTTAAGGTAACTCTTTCCTTTGTGGACTTCAAACTTGCTCAAAAACTAGGAGAGAGTGAGAATCATAACAAAAAAAAATCACAATTGATTTTGAATGCAACTCCCAGACAACAACACAAGGTACAAACATGTGTGATTGATCTAGAGTGCCCCTTAAAAACAAAATGTAAGGATGTCTATTTTTAATTTTATTTTTTTGTTTTTTTTAAATAACAAGTGTAGGGTCACATGGCACGCATACCAAGAAATTTCCTAAGATTAATAAATCTCTCAAAATCTAGACTCTTAGTGAAAATATCAGCCAGATGATTTTCAGTCCCAACATGTTCTATGCAAATAACACATTGTTCAACCAAGTCTCTAATAAAGTGGTGTCTTATATCAATGTGTTTTGTTCTAGAGTGTTGAACATGATTTTTTGCTATACTTATTGCACTTGTGTTGTCACAATATAGGGTTAATACATTACTGTGTAGGCCATAATCCTTGATCATTTGATCTATTTATAAAAGTTGTGTGCATCCACTACCAGCTGCAATGTATTTAGATTCAATTGTAGATAGGGCAACACAATTTTGTTTTTTACTAGACCAAGAAATGAAGTTATTTCTCAAATAAAAACATCCACTAGATGTACTTCTCATGTCATCTACACTACCTGCCCAATAAGCATCACTAAAACCAACAAGGTTGGTATTAGTATGCTTTGTGTACCACAAACCCATAGTAGAAGTGTCACCAACACACCTAATTATACGTTTGACAGTTTTCAAATGAGAGACCTTTGGGTTTGCTTGGTATCTAGCACACAAACACACATACTATACATGATGTCAGGACGTGTGATAACCAAATATAATAGGCTTCCTATCATGCTTCTATATAATGTATGGTCAACACTTTCAGAATTCTCATCTTTGCTCATTTTGTTGGATGTACCCATATGTGTTTTCTTTTTCTTACCATTCTCAAGACTGAATTTCTTCACCAAGGTAGTAGCATGCTTGGCTTGAGAGATGAACATCCCTTCAAGCATTTGTTTAACTTGAATCCCAAGGAAAAAGGTTAACTCTCCTACTGATCGATGTATTTTATACGTCGATTTTATATGCTTCTATGACTTAAATTATGCTATTTCACGAGGCTTTTGGCTACTAATATATGTTTTCGGTGAGTTTTGTAAGTTTCAGGGTTATTAGTGAAAATATGCGAAACTCCAGGGTTTTAAATGCAAATTTCAAGAAGGGCCAAAAAGGAAAAATGAAGAAAGAACGAAGACTGTCAATTCTGAAGACCTTGCGGACGCAACGTATATCAGACCTTGCGACCGCAAGGTAGGCAGTACGGGCACAAGTCAAGTTTTTCAAGGCCAGATACACTGGAGACCTTGCGGACGCAAGGTACCCAACACCTTGCGACCGCAAGGTGGTCAGAATGCGATTACTTCGGATTTTCACACATTTATTCGATTGGATTACAACTCCCGGGTATATATTGAAGTCAGATGCCGAGCAACAGAGAGAAGACGGCTGGAAGCTCTCTTTAGTAGATTTTAGGTAGTTTTTAGATTGTATAACATAGTTATATTTTGTAATTTCAAGTATTGAAGATCAAATCATGTATCCGATCATCTCTATGTGTTGTTCATTGTCTATGATGAACTAAATCATCCATAATCTAGGAGGTGGGAGGTAACTTGTATCAAATTATGTTTTGATTCTTATATATGTTCATTCAATGCTTGTTGATTGTGTTGTTTATCAATCCCTCTATTATTTCGCTTTGAACAAATGAATGTAATTGCAAATAATAAAGGCTTAGAGGTGCGGATAACTGCATGACAATGTGCATATGTCGTATTACATCGGCTCACCAACACAATAAATTGGACCTATCGATGCACGAGAGTGATAAGTTAGGACCAGTTCATTACATGATCTAGGTGACAGATAGATCATTAATCTAGGTGACAGCTAGATTTACAGTTCATGTGCTTAGGATATAGAATGGATGAATTTTGCGGGGATGGAGGCTGAACCAATTGTTCAACAGACTATATCTATCTTTAGTGAACGAACCCAAGACATTGAATGATATTATTATGAATTGAACATAAAAGAGATACAAGTGAAACCCATAATCCTAGATTGCCACCCACCATAAGATCTTCATATCTGTTATTATTGCTAATTAGTTAAACATCTAAATATAAATAGTAGTTTAGAATAGAAATAAATATAAAAACCCCCTTTAGATTAATAATTTGCTATCAATAAATTGCACTTGTTAAGTGATCACTTGTCTCTGTGGGTTCGACCCTTGCTTCCAATACTATTCTATAATAGTCTTGTCCACTTGCAAGGAAAAAGATTAATTAAAACATCGATCACCTACCATACTCATTTCAAACGAAGATGTCATGCAATGCACAAATTCTTTTTCTAAGGACTTAGAAGAGGACCCAAACACAATGTCATCAATATAGATTTGTAAAATCAGAATGTGTTTGTCTTTTCTTTGAATAAAGAGTGTTTTGTCCACTTCACCCCTTTTAAAACCACTTTTCACAAGATGGTTTGTAAGTCTCCCATACCAAGCTCTAGGAGCTTGCTTGAGACCATACAAGGCCTTTTTCAATTTAAAAACATGGTTTGGTTTATGGGCGTCCTCAAAACCTTTTGGTTGTTCTACAAAAACTTCTTCTTCTAAAATACCATTTAAAAAAGCACTCTTCACATCCATTTGTTGAAGAGTAATATTAATAAAGCAGGCAATTGAAAGAAGAAGACGCATGGACTCAATGCGGGCAACTGGTGTAAAGGTTTCATCAAAATCCAACCCCTCAACATGTGTGTACACTTGAGCCACAAGTCTTGCTTTATTTCTTATTATCTCTCCCACCTCATTTGATTTGTTTTTGAAGATCCACTTAGTTCCAATAATATTCACAGAGGTGGGTCTAGGTACAAAGAACCAAACATCATTTTTAGAGAATTGTTCAAGCTCATCTTGCATAGCATTGATCCAACATTCATCTTTTAAGGCTTCATGCATATTCTTTGGTTCAATAGAAGACACATGGCATGATGCATGAAACTATTCATACTCAATAGTAGATAGGCAAGTGATCGTGTCTTATTTTAATTATTCCTTGCAAGTGGACAAGACTATTGTAGAATAGTTTGGGAAGCAAGGGTCGAACCACGAGACAAGAAGATTACAAATATTAAGACTATCGGTAGCAATATTATTAAACTAAGGGGGTTTTCGTTTTATTCTATTTAAACTAATTATTCTACTAAAAACAATAAATTAAATTAACTAAGCAATAATCACAGTAGGGAAGATCTGATGGTGGAAGGAAATCTAGGATTAGGGTTTCACTTGTATCTTCTCTATAGCTTATTTAAATAAAATATCATTCAATAACTTGGGTTCGTTCACGAAAGATGGATATAGCCTGTCGAATTACCGTCCAGTCTCCATCTCCATATAATTCGTCCATTCTATATCCTAGGCACAAGAACATATGAATCATAACTGTCACTTAGGTCATATATGGAACCTGACCCTAACTTATCACTCTCGTGCATTGATAGGTTCAATTTATCATGATGGTGAGCCAGTATACGACATATTCATATTGGTCATGCAGTTATCCACACCTCTAGGCCTTTATTACTTGCGATTACATTCGTTTGTTCAAAGCGAGATAATAAAAGGGTTGATAAACATCATGATCAACAAGAATTGAATGAATAAAAATATATTAAGCCATAGATTCGATACAAGTTACCTCCCAACTCCTAGATTAATGGATGTTTAATTCATCCTTCAAGATGAACTGCACACGGAGATGAATGAATACATGGATCAATCTTCAAAACTGTAATTACAACAACTAAACTGCGTAATACAATCTAAATCCTACCTAAAACTGTTTAAGACTACTTCTTGGACGTCCTTTTGCTTTGGCTACCGTCCTTTATTTATATCGATGAGTTGGAGGGGAATAGGAGTTCCAATCCGGCTCGAAAACCCTGAAAGGTCGGTTCTGTCATATATGGAACCTGACCCTAACTTATCACTCTCGTGCATCGATAGGTTCAATTTATCATGATGGTGAGCCAGTATACGACATATGCATATTGGTCATGCAGTTATCCACACCTCTAGGCCTTTATTACTTTTTTTTTTTTTTTTTTTTTTTTCTATGAAACAGGGGCGGCACCCTTGCGATTACATTCGTTTGTTCAAAGCGAGATAATAAAAGGGTTGATAAACATCATGATCAACAAGAATTGAATGAATAAAAATATATTAAGCCATAGATTCGATACAAGTTACCTCCCAACTCCTAGATTAATGGATGTTTAGTTCATCCTTCAAGATGAACTGCACACGGAGATGAATGAATACATGGATCGATCTTCAAAACTATAATTACAACAACTAAACTGCGTAATACAATCTAAATCCTACCTAAAACTGTTTAAGACTACTTCTTGGACGTACTTTTGCTTTGGCTACCGTCCTTTATTTATATCGATGAGTTGGAGGGGAATAGGAGTTCCAATCCGGCTCGAAAACCCTGAAAGGTCGGTTCTGGGCACCTTGCGGTCGCAAGGGGTAATGACCTTGCGTCTGCAAGGGTTTGATTTCGGGAGCCTCTTTTCTGCCTACCTTGCAAAGGCAAGGTATTTCTACCTTGAGGCCGCAACATCTCCAGATTCTCTTTCAGCCTTTTTTCTTCAATTTTACACTTTGGCCCCTTCCTTGAAATCTTCACTAAAGTCTTCATAATTCATATAAATCCACCTAAAACCCTGAAACACATAAAACAACTCAAAAACACATATCAGTAGCCAAAAGCCTCGTAAAATTGCTCAATTTAAGTCATAAAAGTACCCGATAACGACGTATAAAATACATCTATCAAATACCCCAAACTTAAACTTTGCTCGTCCACGAGTAAACAATACTTATAAATAAAAATTAAACAAACAAAAATAAAGAAAATCTTTTTGGAGGGTGACACTATTTATATTACTCCTCTAAAAACCCACAAACTCAAGGAGACTCTTACGAGTGACTCGACTAAGCAGATAAATACAAAAACTAATAAATACAAAAGCAGGTAAAAGTTATTCTATAAAAATCTTTTTGGATTCAACCTCAAGTCATAATAGCATGGCATATCAAAGTAGTCTCAGTCAGATGCTCACCACATATGTGCAAACTAATCACATAAAACAAACCGACTTATACTCAAACTGTTACCGGTCTTAATTTCTCCGTGTGTGTGTGATCACCAATCATACAGAATATCTTAACTAAAACAATTTTATTAAGCTAAGCAACACATTCATTAAAAATCAGAGTTTAACTAAAACCAATGCAACACAAAGTATGAGATCTACCCTCCAAACCTAGTCTATTACCGAAAGAAAGATCACCAAGGATTTTAAAAACTCATACATCCATCCCATGCACTTCTATGTATGACATACAATGCTCTCTACCCCAATTACTTGCAATAGCTAAGATTATGCTAACACAGTGAGCTTGCGAATATTATGAATATGAAGTAGAGATCAATTTACATGTCTTACCATCAAATCAACAAACACAAGCATTGGCAAGAAGATCAATAGATCTTTAATAGCTTGTAATGTAAGACCATGGTGTGGGGGATATGATGGAAAGGGAATAAAATACAAAGTGAGAGAGCAAGACTACCCTTTTCCCTTAATACTTCCAAGCAAAAGGAAGTTTTTCCCAATTAGGCTAGGACCTGCAAAGACCACAAGTGGGGTGTTCTCTTTTTCTTTTTCTTTTTATTTTTTCCCCAAACTTGTTTTGTACAATATATCAAGCTAAAAATATATCATCATATTTTTCAGCATAATTTTTTTATCATATTTTTCTCTTGAAAGCTATGCTTTCATTTGAATCTTCTTGCACTCTTCTTCTTCCGTTTCATTTTTCGTCGATCTATAATATTTTTTTTCGATCAACGGGAAGAAAGAAGTCTTCAGAAAACTTTCTTGACTGAAAATTGGTCCCATAAAATTAATTTCCCACCCACATCCTACTCTCTCAAAGGGTAGGCTAAAAGTGTTTAGGCTTTTAGGGTTAAGTTAATGTGGGTAATAGAAATGAAGTCGAATGGGGGTTTAATGTATGCTTAGCACACTCCATTCTTTCTAATTAGGCTCAAAGGGGACACTAGGGATATTTTTAGTAAAGGTCGGGAAATATTTAGGCTCAAACGATCCAAAGATGGCCTAAATCATATCTTAATGCCAAAATACTCATACGGTTTTTAAGAAAGTAAAGCACATAAAATATCATGTCAATTATGGAAGTTGTGGAATCGAAGATTTAGCATCACTGGATTTCACATAAGCATTCGCTAAAGCAGATGGTAGGGATAATTGAGACTAACATGCAGACACGGTTCGAAAGTGTGCTTGAGATATATTAGTAAGAAAAGTCCAAGGGATCTAACTTATCATGCAATTGACCCTAAATTACAATTCAATACAACGATCATGTTTTTTTTTTTTTTTTTTAAGGAAAGCAGGGCGGCACCTGCACATGATTTATTAAATAAACACAACACATACAAAAGGAGGGGGACAACCAGCCTTACCCAAAACAGGGGGGACAAAGGAGCCTGACCTCAAGAAAAATGGCAAAAGCCTACACCAATTACTTCCTAAAAGAAAATAACCCATCATCATCCATGAGCATGGCCTTCTGAACATGAACAGGAAGAGATGCTCTAGAATGATAAACATGGAGGCCCAAATGAGACAAACCACAGAACGCCAATCTATCAGCCACTCTATTTTGTTCACGAAAAACATGAGATAACCCAAAATTGCCAAGTAAAATACGACACTCCCGAATCTCATAAACATAGCGCCAAGGGACTTGCTGCATACAGGCTATACCTTTAACTGCCACCAAAGAATCCGATTCCACTGAGACATGTGAAAGACCCAACTCCCTACATAATCTGAGACCATCCCAAAGGGCCAAAATCTCTACCATCGTGTTAGTGCCAAAGCCATAATTGCAAGAAAAGGCAGCCACCATCAAACCATCATGCCGGCGAATAATCCCTCCCCCAGAACATCTACCCTCAATAGCTGAACCATCGGTATTGAGTTTAACAAAATCCTTTAAAGGAGCCTCCTAACCCAGCCATTGACCACGTCTGAAAATTACTCTTTTAATCTCAATATGTACAATTTGCACATCAAGCTTATGAATATTAGACATATCAGTTTTTGGAGTAAACAAGGTCATCATCTCCTGAAGCCCAGTCTTAATCGATGGACATAGCAATATTATCAAAAGTCGCCGAGTAATGCTCCTTCCAAATCTCCCGACAAATAAGAATGCATATACCAATTTTACTAGCCCCAATTTGATTACGAACCGAAGCCGGAGAAATCCAAGAGGTGATTAAATGATGGATGGAAGAATAACGATCTATCAAATTAAACGGCTGAGCGAAATAACTCCAAAGAAATCTGGCAATGTCAGAATCTATTAAAAGGTGCTCCAAAGATTCTCGATCCGGCCTAAGGCAGCAACGACATTTAGAAGAAAGAGGAATTTTATATCTTTGGAGAGCGATATCCACCGAAACAGCACGATGCAACACCTTCCATATAAAACCACTCATACGCGTCGGGATCCAAGGCTGCCAAACTTTCTCTGCCCACGGAATCTTCGGCCTCTGAACACGAAACTTTTTCCAATACAAAGCAGCAGAAAACATACCATCTTTTGAAAGCGTAAAAATCTGTTTATCTGGAACATTAGCATCCAGATGCACACTACGAATCCTATCATGAAGGCTCGAAGGGATGTAAGGCAGCAGCTCTTGAATGATAGAAACTGCATCCTTAACTTTAAGATTACAATCTACAGGTCTTGGGCCAAGCAAAACTGTGCCACACCAATTGGCATTCCAAAATGAAATATCTCCACTACCCACAATCCACTGACTATGCTCTATAAGTCTTGGCATATGAACCATCGCAGCCTTCCAGATGTGAGACGAGTAACCAGGGAGACCAAACCCATTATCTGTTCCGTATTTAGTACGGGCATAACGAGCCCAAAGACTCGATCCTTGAAGAACATTCCAAGCTAACTTGGCATGTAATGAGCCCATGACCTGGTTAAGCGGACGAATGCCTAATCCTCCTTCACAAATAGGTTGACAAACCTTCTCCCAAGAAATCCAGTGAGCACGACTCTCCCCCGTAGAACTCCAAAGAAACGCAGCCATATGCCGTTCCATACGATGTATAAACTGCTTCGGAAGCTTTAATGCAGCCAAAGAATAAATCGGCATGCTACACAGCACCGATTTAATAAGAACTATCTTAGCACCGAACGATAACAATTTAGCCTTCCATCCACTGATACAAGAAAGAAAACGTTTTTCAATGTCTTCTAAATAAGTAGCTTTCACTCGTCCCCTTAAAAAGAGGCAACCCCAAATATTTGATGGGAAACCGCCTGTACTTACAACCAGACCAAAGCTCAATGTTATGAATCTTCCGACGTTGACAATGCCGAGAAGTGACAAAACCACTCTTTGCCAAATTAATAAGTTGCCCAGACGCCCGCTCATACTCAATCCCAACTCTTCTAAGACCAAGAATCGAACTTTTACTGCCATTACAGAAAGTTAACATGTCATCCGCATAAAGTAAATGAGAAATAATCATACCTCCCGCACCATGTCTATAAGGAAGAATCGAACCCTCCGCAATAGCCTTATTAATGTTGAAACTTAGGATCTCCTGAGCCAACACAAAAAGAAGAGGGGACAGTGGGTCTCCCTGACGAACCCCTCGAGAAGATTGGAAGAAACCAAAAGAATCCCCATTAATACGTAAAGAATACCATATGTTGCTAATCATCCGGAAAACCAAGTCACGACTGATATCGTCAAAACCAAAAGCTTTCACGGCACGCAACAAAAAACTCC
>JABEVN020002922.1:0-19930 GCA_013146195.2 Codonopsis lanceolata
TCTCGAAAACCAAGCAGTATACGCGGCACTACCCGTCAATATCGTCGATTAAGCGGATATGGTGGGTTGTCTGGAAGACTAAGGCTAGAAGCATGATTGATGAACATACAACTACAAAGTCGACATTAGAAACACCCTATCAAGAGGATGAAATGCCAATACTACCTAACGTTTCATCAGCTAATCATCCATTGGATGAGGGCCACTCATATTCCTCAAAATGTTGATGAACCTGCAGAGGAGGATTTCTTACCAGTGAATTTGCCACCTCCTCCGCGTCGTTCAGGTCATCTCGCGCACATTGATATAGATGAATCAGAGGAAGAGGAAGAGGAAGAGGAACCAGAGTTTGATTCATCAGACTCCGAAGAAGAACTTGAGTTTTGTAGTAATTTAGAGTCCGGTGATGATGAGGATGTGGAAGAAGATTCATAATAGTTTTAAATCTCAAAATATGTACTTAACAATGATCGTACTCTTATAATTTATGTATTAGTTATTCGACAAGTTAACTATATTGTGATTGCTTTATTAAAGCTTTAAATTTATGTGTCTGAGCATTGTAAGAAGATTTATCAATGTATTGTTTTTTATTGCTTAAGTTTTATATTTTTATTGTATTTAGAGATGAGTTCATCTAGAGCTTCAAGAGCGGGTAAGAAGGTCCGCCGCTTCTTTGACACGTTGACTGGGACGCAACGGTCCCGGTCTGTTGATATGCCGATGGCGTGCAGCCCGGTGGAGACGGCATCCACCCTCCTCCTCCCAAGGTACCACGGATCTCAATCGTTATCATGCGGATGGGAGGACATATATCTATTTATCTCCCAATTACCTTAAGTACTATTATTTACTTTGATATAATTTGTTTTTTTTTATATCAAATTCATTAACATTTAAGTTAATTCCTTATTGTATAAATATACTTGGCAGGTTTGTAGGTGCATACCCTGCGCCGGGCGTTTGGATTGGGGAGTATTGGCGGCGTCGAGTACTCCGTGAGTTTTGGCCCACGTATAAAAAGTTGTCCAACGAGGAGAAGGAAAATATTTGGGAGGCCTTCAAGGTAATGTCTTAATATTTTTAATTTTCATTAAATGTTAGTTTGTAATGAAAATGTTATAATTCTATTTTTATATTGTAGTTGAAATATACGTGGACAGACGACTTTGAGGAGACTGTGATGAAGGAAGTTTTCGATAAACAATGTGCGAAATTATATACGGATCATATAGGTAACTTATCTATCCTTGACTTAATATTATAATGTTATAATTATATGTTTATGAGATGACTACATTTTTAATAGGTAACACATTTATCTATCCTTAGCTTAATTTTATAATGTTTATCATTATATGTTAATGAGATGATTATATTTTTAATAGCTAACACCAAAAAAGCATGTTGGAAGAATCGTCCAACTCCCGTGAGACCAACGTGGATGACCGAGGAGGTGTTTGCTGAGTTTTGCACTCACTGGGGGTCGGAGAAGGCTGCTGCAATCTCCAATCAGGCTGTGGCAAATAGGTTGAGCACGTCGGGGAGTGGCACGAAGCATACGATGGGGTCAATAAATGTGGCTGAGCATCATATGCGTATGGTACGTATACTAGTGTAAATTTAGTGTATTCATGTTTAAATATCGATTTATGGACGTTTGTTAGCTGGGTAGCCAAGTTGATGCTATGAAATCAGTTTAATTGATTTCGAAACCAAATATGGTGTGTTCAAGGAAATGCCATGAAACTATGTCATTTGATTTAACTAAAGTAATTATAATTGATTGTAGGAAAGGGAATATGGCGATGTAAGTTTTCTTGATGTGTTTATTAGTACACATACTAGACCCCATTACCTCATCGATGACCTCAGCGTGGGTTGATGATAGATCGGCATCGGCATTTGTAAGTAATCTTTAATTGAAATACCTTCTTTTGAATATGTAAATTTATTTATGTATATTATATTGTGTATAAGATAATACTTGTTTGTTTTATTGGCGATGCGGATATAGGTCGAGGTATTGGATGAAGATCCGACCTACCCACCATTCCTTTTATTCCTGAGGATTGGAGAGATGTCACCCTTGACGGAAAAACAAAGAAGGGAGATAGAGTGTTCGGGATGGGGGATCATGGGTTGCAATGCGCATCGTCGTCACGTCAGGCACGTCACTCATTTGATATTAGGCCCACCCCTCAGCAGCTTTCTAGGGTAGAGATTTTAGAAGCACGATTGGTGGCGACAAGGTTAGCTATGGAAAATCAGGGAGCGAAGCGAGCGACAATATGTCGAACTTATGGCGGCAGTGCAAAACATGGCACAACACATGCCGCTGGGTATTCCAACACGCCTTCAAGAGTACCGGGTCCCCATTTCCCGAAATACCTTCCAAGATCGACCCTCCCCCATTTTGATTATTGGTAGTGTTTGAAGTTAATTGAAACATTGATATTGTTTGATTTTGTGTGTATATATTTGGTACTTTGTTGTTAATAACATTTAGAGTTTGATGTATTTAAATTGGTTTTATATTATTGTTTAGTTTGTATGTTTAGTTTTGTCAATTAATATTTATCAGGTACAAAAATTTATAATAATGGTATTTTTTTATGGTTTTTTTAATTTTTTTTTGCATTATTAGCGACGGAAATTTCCGTCGTTGAAATTTAATTTTAATTAATTTTTAAACGCCTTTAGCGATAGAATTTTCCGTCGCTGAAATTCAATTTTAATTAATTTTTAAACGCCTTTAACGACGGAAATTTCCGTCGCTGAAATTTATTTTTAATTAATTTTTAAACGCCTTTAGCGACGGAATTTTCCGTCGCTGAAATTTTTATTAATTTTAAGCGCCTTTAGCGGCAATTTTTAAATCATTTGAAATTCAATTTAATTAATTTTTAAATGCCTTTAGCGACGGAATTTTCCGTCGCTGAAAATCAACCTTTAGCGACGAAAAATTTCGTCGCTGAAATTCAATTTCAATTAATTTTTAAACGCCTTTAGCGACGGAATTTTCCGTCGCTAAAGGTTGAATTTCAGTGACGGAAAATTCCGTCGCTGAAAATCAACAACTTTAGCGACGGAAAATTCCGTCGCTAAAGGCTACAACTTAGCGACGGAAATCGGTCCGTCGGCATCGTGACGGAATGGCGACGGAAAAATTCCGTCGCTGGGGGCCTTTAGCGACGGAATTTCGCCTTTAGCGACGGAAAATTCCGTCACTAAAGGTCATTTTTCTAGTAGTGTAAATGATCAGAACTGATGCTTGCTTTGCCGGTGATAGGAGGAGAAAGGAAAAAATACGGTTGGTGTGAGGTGAGAGGGTTGGGCTTGATGTGAAGTTCTTTGGGGCCGGAGGAGAAGATTAAAGGAGGCCGGGGTTGGGGATGGAGAAGGTGAAGAGAGAAGGAATGGGAAGTTAGAATGGAAGGAAGGAGGAGGGGGTATGCTTATTAAAGGAAGGATAAAATAGGAAGGTAGCATATTTAATGGGTACACTCATAGGTTAGGGGGATCTATATAGTGCCACTCTTCAAAAATTGGGTTAAACTGTAAGATAATTCTAGTACAGTAACAACTCATAAAATTTTAAAATTCAAGTGACATAATTGCAACCTTTTGTAAATTCAATGACCCAAAGGTGTATTTTGCCATTAATAAATAGACATGCACATACGGTTTAAGGTTCACGGTTCGAACCGTGAAGTCCCAGAACCATGGTAAAACCGAACTTGCAGAGGTTCAGGTTCATTTGATTTTTTTGCTTAGGTTCGGCAGGTGGTCACGTCAAGGTGAACTTTCAGTGAACATGGTTTCACGGTTCTAATGGTAAAGTTTGAAAAAAAACCGTCAGAATTCAAATGGACGGCCCAGATTGATTGTGGAAGTGCTTAACGATTTTAATTTAGATAGTTTTTTTAATGAAAAAAACCCAATTAATTTTTTTTTGGAACCTTGGAACCGTGAACCGGATTTAAGGTTTACGGTTCAGAACCGAGCTGTGAAGGTTCACAGTTCAAATCCGGTTCGCCACATCCTTTTTCAAGAACCGGCGATTCCGGAACCGGAACTGTGAACCGTATGGGCATGCCTATTAATAAATAGTCGATTGCACTTTGGTAGACAATTAGACATGCTCAACCAATTTGGAAAACCACTGAATGGGCCCTAAACTGGATCCGTTCAATCCAAACTGGAACTAAACTACAACCGTCCCTGCCTAGATTCGGTTTCGTTTCACCTCTTTCCCAGACATCAAACCCTCGGTTGTAAATAGCCTCAAACCGCTGAATTTGTTAATAAAATTTCAAAATTAATACGCCCTCCGTCCACTAATTATCGTTTTGCTTGACTTGGCGCACGGTTTAAGCTAGAAGGGGGAGGAGTTGAATAGCTTATTAGACACTTAAAAACATTTTGTATATGTTCCTAAAACAAGCACTTGCAATTTATTAAAGAGATTGAAGTAGCGGAAGTCTTGTAAGGAAGACAGTTCAAGTCTGCCGATTAAGGACTATCGGTAGACTTTACTGAATACTCAAGTCTACTATTTAAAGAGATAAGTAAATGAAATAAGAACCAGATCAAAGCAGTAAGCAACAGTCAAGGATGAACACAAGTATTTGAGATGGTTCACACTATAAAGAGTGCTACGTCCACCACCAAGACAGTCAACCTTGGATTTAAAATGTGCACTATGATTTCCACTAGTTCTATTACAAGGAATATATCTAATAGATCGTGTACAAAATATTTGACTTATGTTTGGGGGTTTGGGAATTGAATATCTGGATAAACAAGATATTCATTTAGATGCGAAGAATAGTTTAAGGGAACAACAATAAGAAGCTTAAGGTAAATGTTGAAGCAGATCTTCTTGATTGTTGTTGAGGGCTTCTTGATCAGTTTATGATCTCTTGAATGCACTGAGTATAAAGACTTAGAGTTGTAGAATTTCAGAGCATTTCAGGACGGACAGTTGTATTTCTTCAGTCTCTAATGGCAGTATTTATAGTTGGAGAATTCTTGAGATCCGTTGGAGAATACGAAGTGTAACAGCTTTATTAGGTTAAATGCATTAAATGCATGGAGCTGTCTTGTAGATTTCGTCCTCACTGATACTGAGTAGGGAGTGGTGCAGAGTTGTTTGCAGGAGTTGGTAGCCGAACAATCAGAATTTTTCAGAGCTACAATAGTTGGTACAGGCTGCAAGTGTCAGTCTGTTCACCTCTTTCGTAGTCTTCCAGCTTTTCGGAAAGTTGTTCAGGCGTGTATGAGAAGTTAGGGGACGTTTGAATTCAAATTCAAACAGATAGAGGATAAATCTGAATTAATCCACTAATTCTTAATAGGCTGGACATGTCATGCTTGAACACCAGCTTACAAGGTCTGCTGCTGGATGCCGTTGAAGGTCTTCCGATGAAGGAAGGCTGAAGTCTTCCGCTGAACCTGTGAAGCCTATAAACAAACTATTCTATGGCAAAGTTATATACATAGTTGCCATGCTAATCGATACACAACCCAATTAGCCACTAATGTATAAAACTAATGTAATGTATGAACAGATGTAAATCAAACTATAAATGAGAAACAACACCTATCATGTCTCGGTGTTATTTAATTAGGCATCACCAAAAATGTATTTGAACGACACCCAAAATTTTTGAATGATACCCAAAAAATATTACGGACGCACAAATTGGGATAATAACTTTATGTGCACGTCTTTCCTTCATTAAGGGTATTTTTGTCGTTTCCTCCCAAAAAGTGCACTGTATCGGTTTAAAAAAATAATGATGGACTTTTGCGGTTATAATTTCACCACGTGGTACCGGGCCGATTATCACCCAATATATTTTCTTAAATCGTGCACCAAGTCAACCCAGACCATAATTTTGGACATATGAAGTATTAGTTTGATGTATAGTTTACTTTAAAGCCCATGTGTATGCGGCCCATAATTAAAATATGATAGAAAAGTAAGAGTAAATTGGTAAAAGTGTTGTCTTAAAAAGAAAAGTTTTTGACACAAAATAATTATTTTGCGACGAACGAAAAAGGAAAGAAAGACAATAATTTTGGTATGGAGGGAGTAGCTTTTAGATGAAGGGCTAAGATGATTTGACTTTTAAAAAAAGTTAAAAGTTTTAAAAATCTATTTTTTTTGTTAAAATCAGAAGGTTTGCCAAACCAGCGGCCCGTAAGTGTCCAGACATGTCCACCCTTAGAACATCAACAATGCAACCTTAAATTTAATCCTACGTACGTGGCCATGGGTAATTCACACCTTCAATCATATGTGTCATTTTTTATCTCTTTATTCATATTCAATCAAAATGGATCCCTCCAATACAAATGTGGATGTTATTTTATGTGACATGCATCCCACTACTAAAATAATATTTAACAAAAAAAATAAAAAAATAAAAAAAAAGGTAACAATCAATAGAAGGGGTTTTAAAAAAGAATAATTATTACTAGGATGTATTCACACCCTCGAGTAGAATGTGAAAACTTTACATTGTTATTCACAATATAAATAAATTTGGTTGTCACATTATATTCACATTATAAAAGTTTTTCTTTCAAGAAAAGTATAAATTTTAGGTGGCATCAAATTTCTTTCATGTTCCAAAAAGGAGAAATTCCCCCCCCCCCCAGAGCCCCCACACCCCAATCCCATGAGAAGCTTCTCAAACTAGAGCAAGAGAAGGGAATTATCATCAGGTTCACAATTGGCCATAGGTTAGCTAATTCTCATTTCAATTTTACACATGCAATACTGTAATACTAAAATTTATATTTTCAACACTAGTTAGGTCTTTTCTATGGTTTATGGGAAAGCTTGCGGTTGCAGGATTCATAATTAGTATAGAAGCTTAATCATGAGACATATTTAGGTAGTTAATTGTAATTTATGGCCATTTATGAATCTTTAGGAAGGTTTGATATACTAACCTTCTTCCTCAATGACAAACATTACGGAATCAATTTTTTTATTGGTGCAACGTTGTGCCACTACATAAACTTTACATGAGTCATTTACACAGATGATCTTCTCCGCCCCTTTTGCCCCCACAAGGCATCTTATGGAGATCGATTGGGCAGTGTGGGATGTAAGTTTGAATTGCTATTAAAATGAGAACTTTAAAGAGGTAGACTAAAATAATGTAAAGATATATCTACACATATCCAAAACTACTAGATAATTAAATGACAGCCTTAGATTATTTCATATGCGAAAATTCCTTCTTTTGTACCATCGTACTGTTGAGGTTGTTTTTTAGTTACTTGTATGTTAATAATCCCTATTTGATAGGGTCATTAGTTTAATTTGATTTAGTCTTCCAACTACTTACCATGTTTGTAGGCTGTGAAAATGTGGCTGCATATTTATCTTCCAATTGTTTGTAATGACCTATTTAAAGCCAAGTCTGACTTAATTGCTATGGTATCAGATTCTCCCAAAAGCATGTTTCTTTCTCTCAGTTACAGTCCAAAGTATTCAACATTTGGTATCAGAGCCCCATCATAAAGGCTTGATTGAGTGAAGTTTGAGAAACTGCAGTTTTCTTGAGAGAGTGAGAGACCAGAAAAGAGAAGAATAGAGCAGTGTGAAGCATGGTCAAGGAATGACTACAGAGGGCAGTTACGTCCAACCTGGAATTCCCAAGTTCGATGGTAATTACGACCATTGGGCTATGCTCATGGAGAATTTCATCCGATCTAAGGAGATGTGGACCTTAGTGGAGAATGGGGTTCCAACACTACCAGACAGAGCAGAACCTACAGAGGCACAATGCAAAGCTGTTGAAGATCACAAGTTGAAGGATCTTAAGGTCAAGAACTATCTGTTCCAAGCTATAGATAGGACAATTTTGGAGACCATCCTGAATAAGGAGACTGCGGAGGGAATTTGGGACTCGATGAGTCAGAAATACCAAGGTTCTAACAAAGTTAAGCAATCCCAATTACAGGTTCTACGAAGGGAGTATGAATTATTGCAGATGAAAGAAGGTGAAAGTGTTGATGAATACTTTGCTAGAACACTCACCATTGTCAACAAAATGAAGCTGCATGGTGAAAAGATGGATCAGACAACTGTGGTTGAGAAAATTCTTAGATCAATGACCTCTAAATTCGATTATGTGGTTTGCTCAATAGAAGAATGCAATAATCTTGCAACTATAACCATAGATGAACTACAAAGTAGTTTGCTTGTGCATGAGTAGAGGATGCGAGGCCACAGAGAAGAGGAACATGTTCTGAAAGTCACTAGTGTAGAGAAGGTTGAAGGAAGATATGCAAACAAGTTTGAAGCAACGGGTCGTAGAGGCTCTAGAGGAAGAGGAAGAGGTCGAGGCCGAGGTCGAGGAAGACAAGCGTTCAACAAAGATCTAGTTGAATGCTACAAGTGCCATCAGCTAGGGCATTTTCAATATGAATGCCCTAGCTAGGAAAGGGAGCTAACTATGCCGAGCTTAATGAGGAAGAAGAAATGCTACTAATGTCCTACGTAGAAACACACCGTTCAAAAGGATAGGAACTATGGTTTATTGACTCGGGTTGCAGTAACCACATGACCGATAACAGGGACTGGTTCTCAGATCTTGATGAGCACTACAGACAGACAGTTAAGTTGGGGAATAACTCAAGAATGGAAGTCATGGGAAAGGGAAATATAAGGGTGCAAATTGGAGGCATAACACAGGTCATTACTGAAGTCTATTATATTCCAGAATTAAAAAATAATTTGTTAAGCATTGGACAATTACAGGAGAAAGCTCTTACGATTTTGATTCAAAATGGAAAATGCAAAATTTATCATTCAAGAAAGGGGTTGATCATGCAGATTGAAATGACCACAAATCGAATGTTTGTTTTGCTTGCTAAAATAGTGCCTAAGGAGTCTGTATGTTTTCAGACTATTACAGAAGACAAATCTCACTTGTGGCATTGTAGATATGGTCACCTAAGTTTCAAGGGTTTAAGAACCCTAGTCTACAAAAAGATGGTAGATGGTTTGCCTCAGCTAAGAGCACCTTCCAAGCTATGCACTGATAGCCTATAAGGGAAACAATATAGAAATGCAATTCCCAAGAAGAGTTTATGGAGGGCTTTCAAAAGGTTCAGTTAGTGCATGTTGATATATGTGGTCCAATCACACCTTCTTCAAACAGCGAGATGAGGTATGTGTTGTGTTTTATTGATGATTTTAGCCGAAAGAGTTGGGTGTATTTCTTACGTGAGAAGTCAGAAGCATTTCATTGTTTTAAAAAAATTAAGAATAGTGTTGAGAAAGAGATTGGGACACATATTTGTTGTTTACGAACTGATAGAGGTGGAGAGTTCGTCTCTCGTGCTTTTAATGAATTTTGCAAGGTGAATGGGATCAAAAGACAATTAGCAGCTACCTACACTCCTCAGCAAAACGGAGTTGCCGAGAGGAAAAACAAAACGGTAATGAACATAGTACGCAGCATGCTTTCGAAAAAGCATATTCCTAAGACCTTTTGGCCTGAAGCAGTCAATTGGACAATCCATATATTGAATAGTTCTCCAACACTTGCGGTGAAAGATATGACTCCCCAGGAGGCATGGAGTGGGGAAAAGCCTAAAGTTGACTATTTTTGAGTCTTTGGATGCCTAGCTCATGTTCACATACCTGACAATAAAAGATCAAAGCTGGATAGTAAAAGCTTTGAGTGCATTCTATTGGGGACAAGTGAAGAGTCGAAAGCCTACCGGTTATATGATCCTGTTTCCAAGAACGTTGTGATCAGATGTGACGTGATTTTTGAGGAAGACAAGAGTTGGAATTGGGTCGAGACCAATGAAAATGCAAGTGTGGAAATTCTAGAATGGGGTGATGATGATGAAAGTGCTCAAAGTGAAGAAGAAGGAGGGGAAGGAGTTTCTGTGGACAAGAGAGGTAAATTGAGTCCATCTTCTACAGAAACACCAGAATATAGTTCACCAAGTTCAGATGAAGGGAGAGAAAGAAGATGTCCTGCATGGATGGAGGATTATACAAGTGGAGAAGGATTGTCTGGAGATGAAGATGAAAATATTTTAGCTATGTTCGCATGCAATGATCCAGCAACGTTTGAGGAAGCCTCTAGGGATGCAAAATAGAGAGCTGCAATGGACTTGGAAATGGAATCAATTGTAAAAAATAAAACTTGGGAGCTAACCAATTTGCCTAGTGGAGCTAAGAAGATTGGAGTCAAATGGATTTTCAAGACAAAGCTCAATTCAAATGGTAAAGTTGATAAGTGTAAGGCTTGACTAGTGGCCAAGGGATACTCTCAACAACATGGAATTGATTATACTGAAGTTTTTGCTCCAATCACCAGATTAGACACAGTTCGAATGATTGTTGCTTTGGCTGCTTAAAATGGATTGAGCATATTTCAGTTAGATGTGAAGAGCGCCTTCTTATATGGCGATCTGAGTGAAGATGTGTACGTTGAACAACCTTAAGGGTATGAAAAGAAGGGACAAGAGCACAAGGTGTATAAGCTAAAGAAGGTCTTGTACGGGCTTAAGCAAGCCCCCCGAGCTTGGTATAGCAAGATTGAAGCATACTTTATCAGAGAAGGTTTTGAAAAATGTGAATATGAACCCACCTTGTTCACAAAATCAAAGAATGAAGGTAAGTTTTTAATTGTGAGCCTTTATGTTGATGATTTAATATATACTGGAAATGATGAGAGCAAGTTTGATGATTTCAAAACTTCTATGATACATGAGTTTGATATGTCTGATTTGGGGAAGATGAGATATTTTCTTGGTATGGAGGTATATCAGAATGAGGATGGTGTGTATCTAAGTCAGAAGAAATATGCTCGAGAAGTGCTAGAAAAATTTGGGATGGATAAAAGAAATCATGTGAAGAATCCTATAGTCCCTGGTTCTAAGTTGTCGCGAGACGATAGAGGAGTGAAAGTTGATGCCACACTGTTCAAACAAGTTGTTGGCAGCCTGATGTATTTGACTTCTACCAGACCCGATCTCATGTATTCATTAAGTTTAATTAGCAGGTACATGGGGAGCCCCACTAAATTACATTGGCAAGCAGCGAAAAGGATACTTCGATACTTAAGAGGGACTGTTGATCTTGGATTTTTTTATAAGAAATAAGGGAATAAGGAGCTAATAGGCTACACAGATAGTAATTATGCAGGGGATAATGATGACAAAAAAAAGCACATCGGGGTATGTTTTTATGCACTACTAGAAAAATGACCTTTAGTTGAATGAATTTTTTCACAATGGCCCCCAATGACGAATTTTTCCGCTCTGGGTCCGTTGCCGATGTCCGACTGACCGATTTCCGTCAAGCAAGCAGTAGCCTTTAGCTACACAAATTTCCGTCGCTAAAGGTTGAATTTCAGCGACGGAATTTTCCGTCGCTAAAGGCTTTTTAAAATTAATTAAAATTGAATTTCAGCGACGGAATTTTCCGTCGCTAAAGGCTTTTTAAAATTAAATAAAATTAATTTCAGACGGAAATTTCCGTCGCTAAAGGCTTTTAAAATTAATTAAAATCAATTTCAATGAATTTCGAAAAATTCGACGCTAAAGGCATTTAAAAATTAATTAATTTAATTTCAATGACGATTTAAAAATTCGTCGCTAAAGGCGTTTAAAAATTAATTAAATTTGAATTTCAGCGATGGAAAATTCCGTCGCTAAAGGCGTTTAAAAATTAATTAAATTTGAATTTTAGCGACGAAAAATTCCGTCGCTAAAGGCTTTTACAAATTTTAAAAAAATACCCAAAAATACTATTATTATAAATTTTTGTACCTTATAATATAACAATTAATACTAAACTGAACATACAAAATAAACAATAATATAAAACCAATTTTAAAACATCAAACTGTAAATATTATTACAACAATCCATGTAAACCATATATAACAATTAATACCAAAAACTTGTTTCTAGAGTTAACTTGAAAATTTAAACTTGTACCAATCCATGTAAACCATATCTAATAAAAAATACCTAAAAATAAAATTAAAAAAATCCTACGACATGAGGATGAAGAAAAACTTCATCTTCACGGCAATCAGCTAGAAAACCTGTCGAAGTAAAATTACTATTTTGATTAAAAATCAACAAGAAAAAGTAAATCATTGTTTTGATAGAATCAAACAAGAAGCTTTAGAAGCTTACCATAGGAATACATTTATGGCATAATCATCATTTCTTTGCTTTTTTTGCTGGATGAACCTAAACGTGTACAAGTTATCTAAAATCAATTAGTTAATAATAATACCAAAAAGGGTCCAACCCTATTTCCCCCACCCCCAATATGAGTATTAAACCAAAAGAATGGAAAGAGAAAAAATGGAATGAATGTTGCTTGAAAGTAAGCACGTTTGGTTTCAAAGTCCCCCAACATACATACAGTTATGTTGTTCGGTTTCAAAGTCAAGTGAACTAAAACTATGGATTTCATAGCATCAACATGGCTACCCAGCTAACATGCATACATAAATCAATGTTTAAACATTAATACACTAAATTTACACTAACACCACCTTAATTTCTTACCATTTACCCTAACAACCCCCAACGTACATAAAGTTATGTTGTTCGGTTTCAAAGTCAATTAAACTAAAACCATGGATTTCATAGCATCAACATGGCTACCCAGCTAACAAACGTATATAAATCGATGTTTAAACATTAAAACAATAAATTTACACTAACACCCCAACGTATACATACTTATGTTGTTCAGTTTCAAAGTCAAGTAAACTAAACGTAGATACAGTTATCTTTTTTGGTTTCAAAGTCAATTAAACTACAACCATGGATTTCATAGCATCAACATGGCTACCCAACTAACAAACATACATAAACCGATGTTTAAGCATTAATACACTAAAATTTACACTAACACCCCTTTAATTCTTACCATTTACACTAACACCCCTCAACGTACATACATTTAATAAATAAATAAAATTACGACATTACCTTGAAGGCCTTCCAAATATTGTCCTTATCCTCGTTGGGCAACATTTTAAACGAGGGTCAAATCTCACGGAGTACTCAACACCGCCAATACTCCCCAATCCATTTACCGGGCGTAGGGTATGCACCTACAAACCTGCCAAGTATATTTATACAATAACGAATTAACTTAAAGATTAATGAATTTTATATAAAACAAAAAAGAACCAAATTAGGTTTATGGGGTTGGGGTTGGGGTTGGGGTTGGGGTTAGGTTTAAGGTTAAGTTTAGGGTTAGTGTTATGGTTTAGGTTTAAGGTTAGTGTTACGAATTAGGTTTATGGTTTAGGTTTAGGTTTTAGGTTTAAGGTTTAAGTTTTAGGGTTCGGGGTGGGGGTGGGGATGGGGTTGGGTTGGGGTTGGGGTTGGATTAGGTTTAGGTTTAGGTTTAGGGTTAGGGTTAGGGTTAGGGTTAGGTTTAGGGTTAGTACTGTTATGGTTTATGTTTAAGGTTAGTGTTACGAATTAGGTTTATAGTTTAGGTTTAGGTTTAGGTTTAGGTTTTAGGTTTTAGGTTTAAGTTTGAGGGTTATGGTTTTGGGGACGGGATGGGGTAGGGGGGGGGGGGGGTGGGGTGGGGTTAGGTTTAAGGATAGTGTTATGGTTTAGGTTTAAGGTTAGTGTTACGATTTAGGTTAATGGTTTATGGTTAGGGTTAGTGTTATGGTTTAGGTTTAAGGTTAGTGTTACGAATTAGGTTTATGGTTTAGGTTTAGGTTTAGGTTTAAGGTTGGGTTGCGGGTTCGGGTTGGGTTCAGGGGGTGGGGGTGGGGATGGGGGTTGGGGGTTGGGAGTTGGGGTTGGGGTTGGATGGGGGTTGGGTTAGGTTTAGGGTTAGGGTTAAGTTTAGGGTTAGTACTATTATGGTTTAGGTTTAAGGTTAGTGTTACAAATTAGGTTTATGGTTTAGGTTTAGGTTTAGGTTTTAGGTTTTAGGTTTAAGTTTGAGGGTTATGGTTGGGGTTGGGGATGGGGGTGGGGGTGGGGGTGGGGTTAGGGATGGGGTTAGGGGTGGGGTAAAGGGGTGGGGGGGTTAGGGTTAGCTTAGGGATAGTGTTATGGTTTAGGTTTAAGGTTAGTGTTACGATTTAGGTTAATGGTTTATGGTTTAGGTTTAGGTTTAGGGATTACGGTTAAGTTAGTGTTTAGAGTTGTGGTTTAGGTTTAAGGTTAGTGTTATGGTTTAGGTTTAAGGTTAATGTTATAGTTTAGGGGTGGGGTGGGGCTGGGGTTTGTGGGTTGGGGTTGGGGTTAGGGTTAGGGTTTATGGTTTAGGTTTAAGGTTAGTGTTATGGTTTAGGTTTAGGGTCAGGGGTGGATTGGGGGTGGGGGTGGGGGTGGGGTGTGGGGTGTTTGGGGTTAGGTTTAGGTTTAAGGTTGTGGTTTATGTTTAAGGTTAGTGTTATGATTTAGGTTTAGGTTGACAAATTCTACAACAGTCTTGATCTACAACAACTTCAAGACAAAGAAAAACTAAATAGAAAACCGAAAGTACCAAGTTTCTCTAAGAAAATATGAACCCCTCCCTAGCAGAAGGCGATTTCATCCAATTCACAACCATTGCCAACCATTGGTTCATGTTGCCGTTCATCGATATCATAGCTTACTGTTGCTACTATCTAAGAAGAGGTTCAAGAAGAAGAGTCTTCGATCATGGATTTAAGAGTTCATTTTTATTTAATGTTAAACTCTGCCAAAAAAAAAAAAGGCTATCATGCCTCAAAAAAGCTCACTTGACTTGCACCTGCCAAATTTAACTGTGTAATAGGGAGAAAGTAAAGGAGGGACAAATTGTGTTTCTAGTTTAAAAGTACAAAGGTCAACAGGAAGAAACTTTAATATAGAGACAAATCACAAGGGGGACGCCGGTAGAAGGATAAACATGTTAATATACACAAAATACATGCTTACGCAGAATGATCAAATTTAAGTATGCAACTCCTTCAACCCACTGTTTAGGGCAAAGTAACAGTACGAAGATTCAGCCGAGTGACAATTCAGGCAACCAAAGAAACAAAATATACCATCTCTCATATCCATCAAAATAACTGACCAGTATTTTGGTTGAAAATTACAATGCTTAAACTGGCCCAGATATATGGACCCTTGAAAGAAGTTGAATACATAAACAACTTGAAGAAATAATATGGAGCAAGTAAAGCACGTAACTATACAAAAAGATTGTAATGCACTAAAAATGTAAATGATGTCCATAGTTCCCAACTTAATTGCATCTAAGTTAATGATCGCAAAATTTGAAGCTGCATAGCTAAAGCGAATCATAGATTTGTGAGTAACTACTAGAGGAAGCTACAGCACAGAAGAATATAATGTATTTTCCTTCAAGTCAGGAACAAAATAATATAACCTCGGCTCTACTTTTCCCAGAGCCAAATGCTCCTGGATGATTGCAGTCGGAACAAAGAACAACATTAGACAAATGAGGGGCAGCAGTACTAAGTTTCACAATACATTTACTTACCAATATAACCAAGGGTCAAAGGCGTAACACTAAGCGCATAAGGGAAAGGTCGGTTACAAGCCCCGCACCAAATATAAGCTAAGCTGTGAACACATATACAAAGAAGAACCTAGGTATGAACAATTAACTCATTAGAGCTTTAAACTACCAAATACCATAAACATGATCTTGGATGAACCTAGTGAAACCGAGAGCGTATAATTGGTCCCGAATTTTCATTTGCTGGCCGGCACGAATATAACAGCCTCCAAACCAATCTCCAAGGCTTCCATCGGCCTGCGTAAGCAGAACAAGCAGATCCTTCGACTTGAAGGAAAATAATTGCGCCTCCCGAGATTAGATGCACAAGTAAACTACTAGAGGAAGCTACAAATAAGAAATCAATATACCTCGAGGTTCCCTCGAATTAGTGGGGCCAAAACTCAATATAGGCTAAGCAAAATTGTCCAACATATATATTGCCTAAAAGAGCATGGATACAACATATATATGAAGTAAAGTTTGAACAAAAAAGAAGCATGGATACTATGGTGTTAATTGAAGTAAAGTTTGAACGTGAAGCCGTGGTTCCGTGAAGCAAAATTTGCTAAACAGAACAGATGAGATGATGATATACCGCCGTGAATTCGGAGCTTTTACTGAGTGCAAATATGAACATTTTGATCTCACCACAACAGTGATCTTTTCCCTTGACTCGAAAAGCACTAATACGCATCAAAAAAAGTTCAACCAAATGGCAACCTATGTCCCCGAGACTAGTTCTCGCTTCAACCTCTTTTCAATCGTCAATCCTCGCCTAGCCACCCATCAATACTCTTTCCGCCTAAAGGGTTAGCTGGGCAATCCAAGCAACCCAATTTTGAGAAACGAATTCAACAGCCAAATATGAATAAAATAGTCCAAATATGAATAAATAGTCAATTTATACAAACTTTAGAGAATTCAATCTTAAGCGCATTCATCTGAAAACAAAATCGAACATGATTTATGAGGGAAATGAATCGAAAGAGTTGAGTTGAGATAACCGCCGAGTTGGCTATTGAGATCTCGTTGACTTCATTAGGATCGAGCCAAACCTTTCCCTTTCCACACCACTTGAGGGCGCTTGAGGCGAGCCTCTTCAGCGATACCATCACATGAGAGCACGAAATGTGGGGACGTGAAGATTGATTTGTAGATGGCGTAGAATCGCATACCGTGGTGGGTGGAGGATTTGGTGAAGCCGGCTGGGCTATGGCGAAGATGAAGGGGGTCGGATATAGAGGATGAAGCCGTATTTGGGAGACCTTCCATTACTGGTCTTCGATTTTGGGGAACAACATTGTGGATGAAGGGGCTTGGTGATTCGCGAGAAGAAAAGATGAAGGGGCGAATGAACAGATTAGGATATGGATAGTTGATTTAGGGATTTCACTCAGCGAAGATTTTAGCAATATGAATATTTCGGATTTTGGGATTGGCGGTGGAGGGAGTTTTAATTTTGGAGAAAATGATCCTATAATATTTTTATTATTATTTATTATCACCACCAATTCTTAGTATATAATTTTATCTTTAATTTAATTTAAAAATTAAAGTGTGTGTGCATAATGCATAATATAATATTATTAAAGTGTGTGCATGATGCATAATTTAAAAAACAATTTTATTTGATTTTTTCTTAATTTATACTTTCAATTTATAGTTTTATCTTTAATTTAATTTAATAAATTTATAGTTTTTATTTTATTTAATTTACTTTTAAAAGTGTGGCGCGTTAACGCATGGGTGAGAGATTGAATCAACATGCATCGCTGCCGTCAGCGACTCATCTGGCCGGAGAAACGAGGAAGCCGAAAGATATTGATCAACAAGTGGTTACGTTGGTATGTCACGTTACGTAATTAAATAGATATTTGAATTCATTTGAAATGGTTGTATCCTTTAGTTTCCAACGATCACCAAAATATCGCTAATGAAATATTGTAGAATTTTAAATATCAAAAACAAGGTCACACCTTAAAGTTTGAGGTGTTGAACCTAAACTTCCAGTACTTTGACGAGACTTCGGCCGGTCAGACCCCACTAAGGTTATTCGTTCTTGAAACAATAAGTCAAAAGCAGAACACTTGATTACATTACGTTAAAAGTCAAGTTAAGTTACGTTACATTAAGTTACATTAAGTTACATTAAGTTAAGTTAAGTTGAAGTTAAGGATTAGAGACCCACATTAAGTTAAGTTAAGTTAGAAGTTAGAGATTAAGTTAAGTTAAGTTAAGTTGAAAAAGCTGAAAGTTGAAGTTATGTTAAGTTAAGTTACGTTACGTTAAGATGGAGTTAAGTTAAGGATTCGTTAGATTGAGGTTAGAAGTTACGTTAGCTAAGTTAAGTTAAGTTGACTTAAAGTTAAAGTTAAGTTAAAGTTAAAGATAGTTGAAGCTAAGAAGTTGGGATTGGATTAAGAAGTTAAGGATTAAGTTAAGTTAGTTAAGTTAAGTTGAAGTTAAGAAGTTAAGTTAAGTTAAAGTTAAGTTAATTTAGCTAAGTTAAGTTAGTTAAGTTAAGTTAGCTTAAGGTGGATAAGTTGGATTGCGTTAAGTTGAGTTGAAGTTACGTTAAGTAAAAGTTAAGATTGATTAAGCAAGGTTAAGTTAAGAAGTTAAGTTGGCTTAAGTTAAGTTAGAGTTAAGGATTAAGTTAAGTTAAGCAAAGAGAGTTAGAGTTAAGTTAAAAGCTAAGTTAGAGTTAAGTTAAGTTAAGAAGTTAAGTTAAGTTAAGTTACGTTAAGTTAAGTTAAGGATTAAATTAAGTTAAGTTACGTTAAGTTGAAGTTAAGTTAAAATTTAAAGTTAGGAGTTAAGTTGCATTACGTTGGAGTTGAGTTAAGTTACATTAAGTTAAGATTAAGAAGTTAAGTTAAGTTAAGTTAAGTTAAGTTAGGATTAAGTTACGTTCTGGATTGAGATTAAGTTGCATTAGTTTAAGTTAAGTTAAGTTAAGTTAAGTTAAGTTGAAGTTGGTTGCGTTAGTTAAGTTAAGTTAAGTTAAGTTAGAGTTGAGTTAGAGATTAAGAGTTAAGTTAAGTTAGAAGTTAAGTTAAGTTAAGTTAAGTTGGGATTAAGTTAAGTAAGTTAAGTTGAGATTAAGTTACGTTAAGTTAAGAAGTTAAGTTAAGTTAAGTTAAGTTAAGTTAAGTTAAAGTTAAGAAGTTAAGTTAAGTTAAGTTAGTTAAGGATTAAGTTAAAGTTAAGTTAAGTTAGGTTAAGTTAAGTTAAGTTAAGTTAGAAGTTAAGTTAAGTTGCGTTAAGTTAAGTTAAGTTAGTTAAGTTAAGTTAAGTTAGTTAAGTTAAGTTAAGTTAAGTTAGGATTAAGTTAAGTTAAGGTGAAAGTTAAGTTAAGTTAAAGGTCGGATTAAGTTGGATTACGTTGAAGTTGAGGTTAAGTTAAGTTAAGTTAAGTTAAGTTACGTTACGTTGAAGTTAAGTTAAGTTAAGTTAAGTTAGAGATTACGTTAAGTTGAGTTATGTTACGTTAAGGTAAGTTACGTTGCGTTAAAGTTAGAAGTAAAGGATAAGTTAATGTTAAGTTGAGGTTAAAGTTACTGAAGTTAAGTTAAAGTTAAAATAAGTTAAGATTAGATTCTTTAGCTAAGTTAAGTTAAGTTGGCAGGATTAAGAGATTAAGTTAAGTTAAGGGATTGAAGTTAAGTTAAATTAAGTTAAATCAAATTGGATTAAGTTATGTTAAGTCAAAGTTAGGCTAAAGTTAAGTTGTACGTTAAAGTTGAAGTTGCGTTACGTTAAAGTTAAGTTGAAGTTACGTTACGTTAAAAGATAGGTTAAGTTACGTTACGTTGAAGTTGGGTTAAGTTACATTAAGCTAAGGGTTAAATTAATTAAGCTAAGTTGAATTTAGTTAAGTTAAGTTAAGTTAAGTTAAGTTGAAGTTAAGTTAAGTTAAGTTAATTACGTTAAAATTTAAGTTAAGTTACGTTGAGAGTTAAAGTTAAGTTAAGTTAAGTTAAGTTAAATTAAGTTAAGTTAAGAATTATGTTAAGTTAAGTTAAGTTAAGTTAAGTTAAGTTAAGTTAAGTTAAGTTAAGTTACGAGATTGCGTTACGTTAAGTTAAGTTAAGTTACGTTACGTTAAGTTAAGTTAAGTTACGTTAAGTTAAGTTAAGTTAAGTTACATTAAGTTAAGTTAAGTTAAGTTAAGTTAAGTTAAGTTAAGTTAAGTTAAGTTAAGTTAAGTTAAGTTAAGTTAAGTTAGTTAAGTTAAGTTACGTTACGTTACGTTAAGTTAAGTTAAGTTAAGTTAAGTTAAGTTAAGTTAAGTTAAGTTAAGTTAAGTTAAGTTAAGTTACGTTAAGTTAAGTTAAGTTAAGTTAAGTTAAGCCAAGTTAAGTTAAGTTAAGTTAAGTTAAGTTA
>JABEVN020002923.1:0-19920 GCA_013146195.2 Codonopsis lanceolata
TCAAACCAAATAGTGCAGTGGACTTAATGCAATGCACAAGTAGATGTTTACTCGTAAAGACCAAATAAGGATCGATTCACAAGAGCGAACCCGTCCGACCAAATGCTCAAGTATGTATTTACTCAATATAAACAAATAAGGAATGAATTCGACAAGAGCGAACTCATTCGACCAAATAGGTTGTTATTCTCTACCATAAATCAAGTCAAGGCAAATACATTGCTCACAACCAATTAATCTTAAAAGATCTCAAGTCACCAATTAAATCAAGAATAGTATAAACCCACCAAGAATCATATTATGAGGTCTATAATGGACCTCTATTTGAAATCAAACCAAAGACTACACGTAGTCATAACCCTAAATACGTTCATGCACAACCGATCATTTCCCAAAAGTGAGAACTCACTCAATATTTATTTTCAACCATACTCGAGACCATAGGTTGGTCTTTATGTATACCGTGCTCTCGAGCACGCTTCAAATAATCCCCCTAATAAATCTCTATAACGTAGGTGTCTCAATTGGACACAAATCGAGATGCTCGGGTGCTCACCACCATAACCAACCAAAACCCGAACATCGTAGGAATTCATCCCAACGGTTATTAGTATGTTATTGAACTTGTAACGACTCCGTTGAGTCTTACTATTAAGTTTCATTATTTACACATTCCATAAATCCCAACATTATCATCCTCTTCAATTTATGACAAATTCCAAAATAATTCGGGCTTGATTCCCAAGCCCCAAAATTCATAAAATCCTTAACAAAGGGATAACTCATTTCTCCCAACACACAACATCATCCAAATCATCCTACACATTAATACCCACTTTAATTAACAACAATTTCTCCAATAATTCGGGCTTGATTATCAAGCCCTAAAATTCATAAAACCCAACATAATCATACACCCATCTTATAATTCACATAATTTCAATTAAATGGTCATACACATGATATCTAGTGAGATCACACATCCAAGGCCCCAAACTTAGGCATACCTTCATAATAAACCCAAATAGAATGTAAACATGATTTCTAGCATGCTCACAATCCTAGAAACATAAGATGAAGAGTAACAATATACTTCAATAATCATAGAAGTCATCCTACATATGCTCTTAACAAGTTCACATGCTCAAATCACAAGTTAAAAATCACACAAAGCAAGTATGTGTACTCATTGACCTCAAATAGCATAGAGTTTGTTTTCCTTAGGATCAATGAGTACAAAATCAAAGAGAGAAGAGGTAACTTACTAGTATTTTACACCCAAGAAAGTAAATGAAAAGATTAATCGGTTGGAAATGCTCCTATCAACAAGCTCTTCAATCCTATGGCTTGGCTTCAACAATGGAGGAAGGGAGCTATGGAAACCAAGAAGAAACCTTCAAGAACTCAAGGAGGAACCATGGAGGAAGCTAATCCCGTTTTTGGAGAAGGGAGGAGAGAAATGAGGGTCAAACAATCAGGTTGTGGCTTATATTTGGCTGAAATCTGAGTGGGACAAGTGTCACCACATTGTGGTCACTTAAAATCTGATTTTTGGCTTAATTAATCCACTCAATCACTCACTAATCCACCCATAAAACTTGTTAGAGATGTTAGGGTATAAGTAAGGAGGGTTAGGGAGGTTTAAGTGGGGTTTAGAAAAGGTTTGGATAGGGGTTTGGGTGTAAAAGTCGTACAACATCAAAACAGGGGAAAATTTCCGTATGTGCAACCTGATGTTGAGGCGGGCGCCTCACATCTCTCCAGGCGGGCGCCTGGACTACTGGGGCTATCTCCAGATCAAGGTCATTTTGCAATGCTCTCAGCTCTTGAGGCGGGCTAGTGATCAAAATTCGATGCGAGCGCCTCGTTTGGCCCTTGAACTTGGTCTAAACATGTCCTAAATGGTCCCAAACTTATGGGCAACCATTCTAAGGTCTAACCCAACTCAAAACAAGTCTGAAACACACCCGAAAAACTCCCGAAACAACTCGGAGCGAAACCGGGAAGAGGTGCAACAACGTGCAACCGGAACGACGAATGAACTAGCAATTGAACGAGTAATGAAAGGAGACTTTTAAGGCAAGTCTAAGGGCTAATGAAGAAGCTTAAATACTTCAAGAAAGTTGAATAACAACTAGGGAAATAAGAATCCCAAAGGAGAGACGATTACGTGACTCGATTCCCGAACTACGCGATAGAGACGAGCACTACCTCCAAAGCTTCCAAATCATCGATAGACTTAAGGAACACCTCCAACTTGAAGTCTAACACATCTAAACATGTTAATCAATCATCATATAAAGGTCTAGGACCAAACCGAGGTCACGAACGCAAAACGCAAGCAAACCCTCAATCGCGTCGCATTCCGACTATTGTCTAGTCACGACTTGTGACTTTAGCAAGTCAACAACTATATGGAGTTTCTTAATAGTGTTTTGGTCTTAATGTGGTCTCTCATACACATCTAGACCCTCTCGCAAACCAATCATACAGTCAACAAAGGAAGAAGTGCAAGTATAGCACGGAAACCGAGCTAACGAAGGAGCGGGGTGTCACACACATACATGTGAAACAATGATCTAGAGTGCGCTCTAAAGACAAAATGCAATCATGCCTAATTTTGATTTTTTTTTTGTTTTTTTATAATTAACTATTTGTAAAATCATATGACACACAAAACACAAGAGATTTTCAAAGATTAAAAAATCTCTCAAAAACAAGACACTTGGCAAAAATATCAGCAAGATGATTTTCAGTCCCAACATGTACAATGCAAACAATTTCCATATTTAACCAAGTCTCTAAAAATGTGGTGTCTCATATCAATGTGTTTTGTACGAGAATGATGAACTGGATTTTTGTGCTAAGCAAAATGCATAGGTGTTATAAAAAAAAAACAAGGTTAACACATCAAAGTGTAGTCCATAACCTTTGATCATTTGGAGCATCCATAAAAGATTTAAGGCTTCTCTCAAAAATATTTTGATAAGCATGCAAATTTTTTAGAATCAACCTTACCTCTTGTCCTTGTGTATATGTCATCATGAATATTACCTATCACTTGAGAGATTGGATGGTTTTTCTGAATACGGCTGGGAATGTCATGGCTGCAATCATTCAAATTGGACTGAATTTTTGAATGTTCAGGACCTGTTTCTGAATGTTCAGGACCTGTTTCTGAATCTGCCAAGTTTCTGTCCAATGTGTTTCCCAATGCAGCTACATTCGGAAACACATTGGGTGACACATTGTGAATCACATTGGCTGAAACTCCATAATATGCGAGGGTTACGTCGATCAGTGCGAGTTCGGTTTGAATCTTTGGTTACGAATATTTTGGAGGAGATTCTTCATAGAACCGCTTAGCACCAAGACATATATCAAAGGGTTCACGGTATTTGGACTTTCCTTTGTCATTACTACCCTTAGGAACCCACACCTGTTTAAAAACCTTTAGTTGTTGTTTCTGTGAATGTGAGTTACGTCTTTGCCGAATGTGACTTCCAATGTTGCTTCATTGGATGTTGCATTCGATATTCGATTTTTAACCAAAAAGGCCTGCCTTACTTCTTCTTCATATACAACCTTTTTAAGAAAGCAGAATGGCTGTATATGACCAGGCTTGTGACAAAAATGACACACAAAATTTTTCTTTCTTGATTTGGGTTTTTCGAAGAAATCTGTTTTTTGAAAATTTTGCGTGGGTTGTTTAGGTTCAGAAGACATACCTTCACCTTCTTTCACAAACATCTTGGGCCTGAATCCAATACCAGACTTAACAGAATTATCATAATTCAACATCTCATCCATTTTTTGTTGGCTTGAGTTCCATTTAGTCATGGTTTCATTGGCTAGGATGAGCTTTTCTTTCAGATCTTCAATCTCCACATGTTTCTTACTCAATAGACTCTCCAACCTTGTAAGACACTCCTTTTGTTCTTCATTAGCCTTTTTCAGCAGTTTGCCTTTCCAAGCACTATTACTTGATGAGCTCTCTTTCCCAATCTTTGTACAGCTCTTTGTAACCTTCTAGTAGGTCGATTCGGGTTCTCCATCGTCTTACGTGAGGAGGAGTTAAAACAAAGAAGATCATCAGCTTTACGTCCATTGCATCTTCTAATGTGACTTCCGATATAGCTACATTGGGAGTCACATTGGCCGAAAATCCTGCAAAATCAGATGGAGAGTTGTGTACAGCAGTGAGAGTGATGAGATAACCTGGATCTTCATCATCACTACCACTCAAAGTCGCAGAAAAATTCAAACCCTTCTTTCTCAAAGTATTGGCACATTGATTAGCATAATGCCCAAACCCTTGACAAGCCCTACATTGAATAGAATCAATATTTTTACTTCTAGATGTAGGCGCTTAGCAAAAGGATTGGTAAAAGATTTTCAGGTTTTGAAAAGAACTTTCTTTGGGAGGAAATTTGCTAGGCTCGCTTTTGAAAACTGCTTGGTGATAGAAGATGGAGATCTGTTTGCCCCTTTGCTTTCAAAATATTTTTAAACTTTGTTGTTAAAAAATCCATTGACTTTTCACCAAAATCGGATTCCTCAATCTCCTTATGCAATTCAAGAAATTCAAGAGAGATATCAACAAATGAAGGAAAAGCAATACTATCATCAGAAGGAGTAGAAGATGATGCACCTTTGCCTTTGTTCTTAATTTGCTCATTGAGGTTTAACTCAAAATTTTGAAGAATACCAGCTAGTCTTTCAAAACTAATTTTGTCAATGTCATGAGCTTCCTCAATAGCACAAATTTTCACATTAAACCTTTCAGGCAAGGTTCGCATCATCTTGCTAACAAGTCGATCATTGGTGATAGGATCACCCAAAGCAAGAGCAGAGTTAGACATATCAAGTAATCTAGCATAGTAAGACATAATATCTTCATCTTCATTCATCCTTGTGTTTTCAAATTGAGTGGTAAGCAATCTTAATTTAGAAGCACGAACACTGGAAGGTCCTTCACACAAGGTTTGAAGGGCCTCCCATACATCTTTAGCAGACTCATAGTTGGCCATAACCCTAAAGGTGTTAGCATCAAGAGCTTTGTATATGACAGACAAGGCTTTAGAATTAAAAGAGGCAATGTTTCTATCATTATTAGACCAATCTGCTTCTTTGGTGATCTTTACATCACCATCATCATCAGTAGTTTTGGGAGGAGTCCAACCATTTAGAACAAAGAGCCACGCCTCTCATCAATTGATTTGATGAAGATACGCATCTTGACTTTCCAAATAGAATAATTTGCACTAGTCAAAATAGGAGGACGAACGACATTCTCATACTGAGAATCCATCACGGCTACTACCAGAATCTACTCTTAGTGACGTCAAGAGGAGGCTCTGATACCAATTGAAAGAACGCAAGTAGCTAGGATTCTCCAAACTGCCTAATGCAGTTTCCAATGTAGCTTGTGAAAAAGCTACAATGGAAGTCACAATAGATAGAAAAATAACAAAAACAACGGAAGACTTAATACAAAAGCACGAAATTAATCACAAAAGTTTACCAAACAATCTACAAGCTTATACTTGTAGATCTAGCCTCATGGCCAAAAAGATTTCACTAAAAAACGATGAATTGTTTTACAAAAACTATGTGAAATCACACAAAAATATTCTTACAAGATAATGAATCTTGGAGCAAAAAACCCACATAAACAAGTTAAACAAAAGCGTGGGAAGAAACAAAAACTTCCTCCTTTAAACAAAAAAGGAAGCACAAAACAAATTTTCAATGTAGCCAATGTTATAACATTGCGGCAACATCTCCGATCGCCGGGACTTCAAAAGCGCCAGAAACTCCTTGGATCTGCTCACGGCCTCTATGGTTTTTGTTCTCTATCTGGAGCTCTACAAGAAGCACGAATCCTTGCTCCTAAATATATAGTTATACGTCTCCTACACACACCCAAAAACAGTCCGTCTACTACAAGGAAAAGGATTAGAACTTAAGGAAAAAATCAACAACTTACCAAACTAATGGGATTTTGTTACCAAATATGAAAGTGGTCAACAATCATGGTTAGACTAGGATTAAGGCACGGTTTTGGTGAAAGATTTGACCAAGATTTTATTACCAAAAACAACTCCTAGAATTTAGGTCCAAGAAACCACAAATCTTTAGGAATATTTTGTTTCCAAAAATGATAAAACCTTAAGGACCAAGGAAAAACAAAATCTAATTAAAGATTTAGTTACCAAAAATGCCACACTTGTCAAATATGTATTTTACCAAGAAAGGAGAAACAAAAATAAAATAGGTCATGCCTATTTTACCCTTACAGGAAGACTTCTTGTGAAGTAGAAATCTTCACTTCAACAAGTTATAAATCTGGAAATTTTGGGGCTGCTTTGCTAAGTTATTAATTTGGGTTTGGGTAAAGCATAAATGTGGTTCTTATTGTGCTTAGGATTAATTCTTGTGAAGGAATTCATTACAATTGTTAACTTTAAAGAATTTTTCATGTTAGGTTAAATTACGGAAATTTTGAAATTTTGGGGTCTCTCTTAATAAATTGGGTTTGTGTATAACATTAAAAGTGTTCTAAACATGACTTGGAACAACTAATGTTCATGGACTTGTTGGAATTGGAAACTTCAATGAGATGACTAGTTTAGGATTTCGCCAATTAGGAAGAAACCTCACAGATTCAATCCCTAATTTTGGGTCAAGTTTCCTGGAAACTTCTGGGCACTAATCTACTTCATGGAATTTCATAAACATATTATATGTTGTTCATGTGTATGTTTGTGACGACCCGACCCCCCCGAGATGGAATCACAAGTCAAGTCATCCAAATAGGACAACAATACATGCAAAGACTCGCTTTTGGAAAACGACGTGACGCAACATTTCGATGAAGCGACTCGGCACCAAAAGGCCTAATAATTTAAAACTTTTATTTACACCTGATATAACAATTAAGACAATTATACAAAATCATCGGCGACTTTACTACCGGAACCCAACTACACAGTTCATGCAGATATACCTCGACGGCTACAACATGTCGGAGAACAACATAAATAAATAAGAGCTAAAGTAATGCCCGGAAGATAAATCACGTGAACCATACTACATCTATACAAGGCTCGGCATACATGCGCCGCAAGACTCAAAATAGAATACAAGTATAGACATAAATACAACAAAACCAAATTCCCAAAGCAAAGTCTAAATGACTTGCTAATCCCAACGCCCTTACAAAAAGAGTTCAACGAAAGGACATCTAAAAACACAACCTCGTCGCGCGATCACTGACAAGCGCAAATCCCCGCAACACCTCAACGAGCGGTACCTGAACGGCTCGGATCTAAAGCAGTAAAAGGGAGGGGGTAAGTCATAAAGACTTTGTGAGTTAACAATTATGCATGTCATGGCATCATGCAAAGATACATATCAAGATATCATTTTTAATATCAAGTCAATCAAAGCGCTCATTTAATAAACACTTAAAACACATATCCATGGTAGCACATTGTTTCACATAAGTGCTATAAAGGTAAACCACATATAAGGAGGATATGATATGAAACCGATGCCGCTACGTAGCTCCTGCAATACACAGCGTTAACATTCGTGCCAATGATACCCGTGATGAGTGTATCAAAGTATCGAAGTTCTCTACTGAGTACCGAAGTTCTCTACTCGGGTACCAAGCTCTCTCCTTGGTACTTAGACCTTCCAATGTGCTCTCTTGGTTACAGCAAAGGTGCTACTTCCCCAACCGTGGCCAACAACAGGAGGCGTGTGTGATAAAAACCCGGTATAACAATCCATCACTATCACGAGTCCCATAACTCGTGACGGCGATGCATTGTCACACCAACGACTCAATCAAATATGCCAGCTGGACTAATGCAATGCCAAGTAGATGTTTACTCGTCATGAGATCTCAAATAAGGAACAAGTAGTTGTTTACTCACTTAAGGAATCACACAAGAATTCGACAAGAGCGAATTCAACATGTCAAATAGATTCATTATTCTACAACATGCTCTCAATCATGCATTTACTTCACACGATCACATAAATCACATAAGAACTCGATTGAGTCTTATAAGCACACATATCAAATATGCCCTTCAATCCATCCCAAAGTCACGTAAGCTAATTCATTAGTCTAACGCACTATATTCATCATGTCAAATAGATATATCATTCTATAACATGCTCTTGATCATGCATTTACTTAACATAATCACACAAACCACATAAGAACTCGATTGATTCTTACAAGCACACATACATCAAGGCATACTCATCAATCCATCTCAAAGTATCGTAAGCTAATTCATTAGTCTAACGAACTACATTCGTCGTAGGGATTGATTGTGGAGTCGTTATTGTTCATAACTCCCTAAATTCAACTCCGGTGAGTTTTACTACAATTAAACCAAGAAGAGTATTGATACTATATGTATCACATTGCCTTCTCCTAAGTTCTCCGCTCATTTAGAACTTGATAACTAAGCCGCTCATGTTCTCGAACTAGCCTAAAACACAATCTCGAGTTTCAAACCCTAGTTTCGGGTGATTTTGTTAAACCTTGAATTGAACCGAATTCTTTCACAAGAGTTATTCCCAAGCTTAATACAAACAACATTCATGCTTTAATAAATGTCAAAATCATAACTTCATAGAGATTTCATAAAATCATACTCACATTTTATATGTTGAATTGAAGGTTGTGTCTTCACAAAAGATGTTCACAATCAACATTAAAACAACTATAATGAAGGGGTCATGCTATTTTATTTAACATGAAAATCTCAGGAATTGTCACTCACCTTAGTCCTATGATTAATGGAGGAAAGGTTGATTAAAGAGAGGATTGGTGTAGAGATGATCAAGAGCTTCGATTTGGCGGTCTCGGTTCGACAATCGGACCACCGGATCTCCGGGAAATGGTCCTTCAACCTAGGGTCTCTCCATGGACGAAATTTGAAGCTCAACCTCTGATTCTCTGGTTTTAGATCAACAACAATGGCTGAAGGTCTGATTTTGTGTTTATATATCTCCCTAGAAGACCCCAATCCAAGTGATGGATGCTATAAGGCTTCTAATTGGTCAAGGAATGTGAGCCATGGATAAGCAATGATCCAAGGGTTCACAAGAGTCCTAGAAGAGTCAACAAAGGTGGCTGAGAGTGCCCAAGGTCGGCCAAGGGGCAAGGGTTCAAGAGTCATTAGCCAAATCCACTCAAAACTCACAAATGCAGAAAACTGGACAACAGACAGTCAATCTTGTAAAATCGACCATAAATAGCTCACACCTCCAAATGAGGTGATTATTGATGTTTATGAAACTAGACTCTTGAAACTATAGTTTAGCCTTTTAAATTACTCAATTTGGACTTATATTCATCAAAATATGGCTACTACAAGTTCACGTACAGAAGCTGATTTCCTGAAAACAGAATTCTGGCACAGCCGTAAGTCAAGACCTAAATGAGGTACTTATACACCTTGGAAAAATACCATATTTTACAGGGAGTATACTAACATATTTAGGTAGAACATACTAAAGTTTTAGAAAATTCTCTTTAGTAGATTGGTACCAGAATTTTCCCGAAGTTCGCCCAAAAATCGGACTGAATCTGTGAAGTAATAAGTTGATCATCTTATTTCCAAATGCAACCAATCTATGAACATGTATAAGGCTTGTTTAAATATGGTTATGGCTTGTATTCAAGGCCTAGAACTCAACCGAACTTCTCTCGGGACGAAATGAAGGCAATACAAGCAATGATGTTAAACCACAAAACACAACCGAAGCAACGAAGCTTCTAAACTCCCAACCAAGCATGAAACAACTAAGATGAACATTGTAAATCTTGTATGCAAGGTATTTAAGACTCTCATGAGACTTATTAAGGTGCTAACACGTTAATACGAACACCCAAAACAACAACAACAAGGCATGCAACGCATGGAAGACCATTACTCTATTATGATCTTAACCAATTCAATGCCAACATGATATGAATGAAATGAAGTCTCAAATATGTAAAGACATATTATAAACATGTTATAATGATGACAAACATGAAATGGGGTTTGGGTTCTCACAATGTTAAGTGATTCTCTGTAAATTTTCATAAATTTTGGAGTTGGGGAAGTATTTTTAATGAATCATGAACCATGGCTGCGACAGTGAGTCTGAACAAGGGGAACTGGTTATTAACATGATCTTCATGAGATCATAAATCGATGAATACATATCGAATTGGAGTGTTTTAAAATGGTAAAATCTAGATAAAAGAGTATAGTTTTTGGAAATGTAAGATGTGTGTCATTTGGATCAATGAGGAATTTTTGATGAAGTTTGTATGATGGACATGCAGTACAGGCCACATCAGTAAATCAGATTTCTAACATGAACTTGGAGAGGCTGTATTTTGATGAATACAAGTCCTAATGGAGCAATTTAAAAGTCTAAAGTATAGTATCAAGAGTCTAGTTTCAGAATAGGCAATAATCCTCTCATTTGGAGTTGTGAGAAATTCATGGCTGAATTTACAAGTTGACTAAGCAGAATGAGTCACAACAGAAAACCATATTTTTAACATGAACTTGAGGTGATTGTATCTTGATGAATACAAGTCCAAATAGAGTACTTTAAAGTGCTAAATTATAGTTCCAAGAGTCTAGTTTCTGAATATATAAAATTCATGAAATTTGGAGTTGTGAGGAAATAATGGTCGAATTTATAAATTGACTGGGCAGAATAATCATAACAGAAAAAACAGATTATTAGCTTGATCTTGATATGATCATAGATTGATGAACACGAGTCCAAATGAAGTGATTTAAAAGGCTAAGTTGTAGTTTAAAGATCCTACTTTCTGAATAAGAAATATTCAGTGCATATTGTGTTGAGAGGAATTTTTAATGCAATTAGAAAGATTGCTGCGCCGAATGATTCGTAATATTTGAACTTGTTAAGGATTGATTCTTCATACTTGATGAATATGATTTATAAAGCATATAGTGTTTCTTGCCTTCAAGCATGTTCTACTATTGAGTTGTTAACTTGCTATGAAATTTGGATTCCACTAATAGGTGAGATTATGAACTTGAATTGAACTAAGACTTGATTTGATATTAATCAACTCAGGCTTCCATCTTCTACTTGACTTATTGATACGTGAACTAGGGTTCCTAAATGGAACGAGAACCTAGCTATGCCTTAAACAAGAACATGGAAGGGCTAGAAATACATATAGCATTTATACCCTATTTGGATGAAACTGTAGTAAGGACTCAACGGAGTCGAGTTAAGGAACAATTGAACCTTACGAGGATCGTGGTGAGATCCTATGATAATTATATTCCATTTGACTAGATTACTAGCTTTTGGGACTTGAATCGAATAGAGTGAACAACTTGACACTTATGATTTAGAGACTCAAATGAGCTCCTATTGTGGTTTTGTGTTTATTGTAACAATGTGCATAATCGTATGAATTTAGTAGATCGTTATATATACTTGAGAATTAGCAAGTAAACATCTACTTGTGCATTGCATATTAAGTCCAGCTGGCATTACTTGAGTTTTCATGTTGAAGGTGGGACGATGCATTGTCTTCATGAATTATGGGATTCGTGGTTGCAATGTATCGCCGTCACGATCGATTTTCACACACCTCACTAGCTACGGTGGGGAAGTAGCCCCCTTTGTCGTAACCAATTGAGCGCATTGGCTAGTGCTATTTTCCCGAGTAGAGAGCTCGGTACTTTGATACCCGATCACGGGTGTCACTGGCACGATATGATTAACAGTTGTGATTTCAGGAGCGACACAACGACATTGATTCGGTACCTTCTCTATCCTTTATGTGGCTTACTATGAGCACTTTTTATGTGATAACAAAGTGTTAGTTGAACATGAGATCTTATTGACCATGTTTGTATTGGCTGATGTTATATGAAAGACTTGATGTGTATATATATAGATATGCACACTTATACATGATGATTATATGAGCGATTTGATATGTATATATAGAGATATACATACATATATATGAGATATATATGAAAGATTTGATGTGTATATATATAGATATGCACACTTATATATGATGATTATATGGGAGATTTGATATGAATATATAGAGATATACATACTTATATAGGTGTATATATATAAATATGCACCCTTACACGTGACGATTCTATGAATAGCTTGATTAGTATATATAATGATATATATATACATGCATATGATATTTTATGGGAACTACCTTCTAATTCATTTAATCTGTGTTTGAACAAGGAATTACACCCTGGTTCATTTGGACGGTTTAGTAAGTAAGAAGAAATGGTTATCTTGTGGAGTATCGAAACGATACGACGCCTCTTCACGGGTTTTTCTGTCATTTGTAAAATGACACCATGATTATTTTTATGTTACATAATTATATGTTACATATGTCTTGTAGTAGCGTACTGGGTCATTATGACTCATTCCGTACTTTGTTTCTAGTTGCAGTAAATTGTTAGCCGTGTTGAGGTCGAGTAGATCGTGAGTAGTGGTGATCGATAGATCGAGATTAGATCGTGTGGTTCATGCTAGTAGCAGCAGACTTCCCTGAGTAGTAGCTTGTGGAGTCGTATTTCTTTTTAGCATCGTCACACATATTATGTACTTTGCTATTCTTGTGAGATCGATTTTGTAAAGTTGTCTAGACTTTACGGTTAAGTAGATACTTGGGTATTTGTATTGGTTATTTCTTGGGCCGACGTGTTGTGTCGTGCCTTGTTTGTGATTTTAGTATTTATTTCAGTTGTCTTCCGGGCACGCAGTAGCTTTGGGGCTTTTCCTTATTCTAAATTGTTATAATTGTTGGTAAACCCCGGTATGCTCTAGCCGTGGGTAATTGTTATCAGGTTGGTTTTTTGTTGAAACGCCGGCCTGGAGTGCCGATGGTTTGTTCAGCGTCTGCAATGTTGCGGCACGCGAATTTTGTTTTTCCCCCTTTGAGAGATAATGTCTCTTTTGGTTTATTTGGCTTTTGTTTCGAGCTTCATAGCTCGGGACTTGTTTTACTTATTGCTTCCGCTAATTCAATTTTTGAAATACCGTATTTTAGTGCGGCTTTATGTTCATGTTTAGAGCTTGTCAGCTCGACTGTTGGACTCGCACTACTGTTTAACAAGGGCTTGTCCTCATCTTATGTTTGTTCCAGCGACATGACCTTGGGATTTCGTGTTGGAATCCGGGTCGGGTCGTGACATTTTACATGGCAAAGTTTTTTCAAAGTAAAGTTCTTCCAAGTTTTCCCAAAGACTTCTCGCATGTTTATGTTTACCACATTTCCGCATAATCAGAGCATACAAGTTCAAGATAAGAGATGAGTAGGCACTTTTTGTTACCAAATAGAAAAGTCACTTTTACCATTAAAGGGTTCCAAGCCATAAGATGAGGAAACCATTTTGAAATATTACCACAGAAACAATAGAACAATACGAAAAAACACACAACAACCACAGAATATCCAAATGTTTAGAAAACATAATTTTTAAATCCCAAGAAAACCAGCAAGTAACATGCAGATCTTAAACGTTCTAGGAAAATTACCAACTTAAGCAAGATTACCAACAGCTTAACAGATCTAAAACACAGAGATAACAGATCAGGAGCAAACAGAGCAACAACCCAAGCAAAGAAATTACAAAGCTATTTCAACAGATTTAGCACAGATATCGTAAAAGAAAGGCAAGAGGGACGAGGCTCACCAAGAAACTCTAGAACAGAGTTACTCTAGAAGAGAGTTTCTAATTTTGAATTGAAGGGAGCTCTACCGATTCATGGTACGAGGACGCGGGAGGCTCTGATACCACTGTTGTGGTTTTATACCACACTGTGCCCGGAACAGTCTCGTACAAAAGCGGAGTAACCAAATATTACAGACCCAATAATAATAACCTAGATAAAATAGATTATCTAGAAACCCCCCCCCCCACACACGGGGTACAGCAAGGGTGGGGATAACAAAGATCCTATTCTGGGGGTTAAACAATAAAGTAACCAACGGTTCAAAACATCAAGGATCTAGAATAGCACCTCCACCAAAACTGGTTAGCACAGAGAAATATATATAATAGGAGTACGAAACAGAGAGCTGCAGAGGGTTAGAAAAGCAAAAAAGGTAACAAACTAAAGAAGTAAGTAATGAGAGCTTGGAGACGCCGTTTACCTAGACACGACTTAGCGTAATCGGTCACGAAGACCTCGGCTAAGCTTTCTTCGACTCAGAAACCCTTTCACAGACCACGAAACCGGTAACTCACACTCTCAAGGTCAGAGCCACAAAGAGAAAGGCTTGACCAACTATCTCCGGCAACGAAAACAAAGAAGGCAACCGGAGAAGACAGCTCACTCAAACCCCATAGAAACCCACTCAAACACTCTCTCATATCTCACGGCAGCACTCACAAAGAATGGAAAGATCTAGGTATCTTTTTTACTCATAAAATCTCACTAAGGGATTAATTGACTGAGGGGGATATCCAATCTGGATCGACCTGAGATTTTTTGGACAGAAGAAGAGAGAAGAAGACAATAGTAGTTGCAGTAATAATTTACTCACCCACCGGAGCAATGACGGAAGAGATAGTATAAATATGACAGCTGGTAGGGCACAAAGGCACAAAGAGAGTGACGCCACAAGAGGGTGTCTTTCGGTTTTGCGCAACGGACTAAAGGGTCGGCCGCACAAGAGATGGGTTGAGCTGGGCATTGATTGGGTTCACAGATAAGTTAGAAGGCTGCCCCCCTCTAAATATGAGCCTCCAATTCTAATAGATGGCATCCAAGACAACTGTTAACAAATTTCATAAAGTCAGGATCACCTACTTCAATACTTTATACATGTCTTGTGCATATGTTCTCTTTAATTCCTTTATACTGCCCACAAACCCCCTTTTAATTCCTTGAGGACAATAGTCATCCAAAATGACCTTATGCTCCATATGCACAACCGTGGAAGCAAATGTTATGAAGAACATGATCTAAGGGGCCAAGTTGAGACTTAAATCTTAAACAATATCCCGCGATCATGAGCTGATCATATCCAAAGCACCACAAACTCATGGTGCATCAAACCAGTATTTATATTTATCAACATTGTGTTCTAGATATTTTAGATTGTATGCAAGCATCTAATATAACAAAATTTAAAATGATACTTCTAGAATCAAACAAGCAGATCAAGAACACAGTTAGAAAGATTTTCAAAAATAAGGCAAGGATCACACAACCACTGAACTACATGTTTGGAAATCATGTTGGTTTAGATATGAATTATGGGACAAGGGTTTTCATATATAAAACATATCATTTACACCCACAAAGATCATTTATTGAAAAACAAATATGACAGTTTATGAATTTAAAGATGGTATAAACCCATATCCAGCGGTTTATCCTAGAAAACAGTTTCTATATAATCGTAACAGCATAACATTCATCAGAAAGATAAAGTAGCTAACTAGTATAGGAGAAAAATGATAGGAAGTTTATGAATTTAATGTTCTTATAGTACATGTTTTAGGTAAAGGCTAAAAATATACACTAACAGGGATGGATATGCAAAAGTGAGTGGGGTACTGAAATGAATTAAGCAGACAGGATTCATGATCCACATAAAGGTACGACATCTTCTTGTTGTTCTTAATTATGCAATGTGTCAAGAAAGACTTTAAAATGTGCAAACTTTCATCTGGGACACATAAGAAAAGCTCTACTTGCAAGAAGCACCATGTATGGCAAACTGATATTCAAGTTACTCAGACCAAACTCATTGTAAACATGGTAATCAAGTTATCCAACAATAAACTCATCAAATACATTGCTACCGCTCACATTGTCTTCAGTATGAATTATGAAACATTCACACAGAGATTATATATGTTGTATTAATCAACAATTAGTCAACAAGTGGAAACATAAAACAAGCATGCTCGATAACCAAATTCACAAGATACACATTCAAGACACTTGGTTTTTGTCACTATAACCAAAGAGTCAGAAGTGCATTGCTGCAGAAGCTAATTAGATGATTCAAACCTTACTTTGCCTCATTGAAAATGAATTGCATGAGAAATAAGGTAAATGATATTACGAGCATGTGGCATAAAGGAAATTTAACGAAAAACATTGAAACTGATGCAATTAATAGTAACATTCACAGAATAAGTAACCCAATTTTATTCAATGAAAACAACAAATATAAATAGTGAAATTTGATCATTTAGCACAAACACGAGTGCCCTTCGAGGATAATTTAGTTTTGTCGTATATATTGGAAGCTGGACCCTAGCTAATTCAGCCCGTCATATAAACAAGCTATTTCATGAAGTTTATCTATTTTAAACTAAGTTCAAGTTTTTGTTTTTGTCTTTTTCGTTCAAGCCAAGTTGAAGTATGTTCAAGCCAAGTTCAAGTATGTCGAGTCAATGAATAATGCATCAGAACTGACCTAAAAGTCCACCAGTGAGTCAAAATGTCAACCTCTTATCGAGTCAGCTCGAATGAATGAACACACTACTGGCTCTCAGAATACATCTGTTACCCATTGAACTCGTAAAGATCAGAGCCATATTTAATAGAATAATGTCAAATTTCAGACAAAACAGCAATGAAATAGCCAAAGAGATGCATATAGTGGTAAAGAAGATAAAGCGCAAGTTTTTAACCGTAGTTGGCTGTTACATCCGATCACGAGTGTGCCAAAGTAGTTGCCTTTGTGATGAAAACCAACTTTGAGGAAATAATCCCCATGACAAACTATCTATTATGTACCAAACTACCAGGTTACACACTGATCAGATGTTATGGAGTTTTACCTGGAAAATGAGTTGCAGCCTCTTAGAGTATATATTATATGATTCTTTTCGTGGACCTATAGCTAAAGCGTCTTCCATGACTAGTATATTTGTTTCTACAATCAGTGCCTCGTCCTAAAATTTGCCAGCAAGGACAGACTTCCAAACTGCGCAATGATGGCTATTGTATGACTTTAGGGAACACTGGAAAAGAAGAAGGAAAGAAAAAACTAACCGAATTATCATTTGCGCCACATAACAATTTGAATGGAATATATTCCTTGATCACTAATTCAATCTCTCCTGACTTGATGTGAACCAACTTAGATATTGATACAAAAACAAAAACAAAATACATAGCAATTTGAAAGGAATATATTCCTTGATCACTAATTCAATCTCTCGACTTGATGCGAACCAACTTAGATCTGATACAAAAACAAAAACAAAATGATAAGCATTAAAATGTTAGATCAAAGGCATGGGCTCAGGCTATGATAGGGGTGCGTACGTGCGAGATCACGGGACACCAACTTGCTCTCGTTCCATCCTCCCTTGTTTAGGGAAGACGAAATCAAAAGCGAGAGGAGTCTTGTCTATGATAGCCGTTGGAATGCGCCTCGGTTGCCTTTAGTGGATTTTTAACCCAATATGGAAACTTGTGGTTTCCGCATCAAGTTATCCCTTTTTGGGGGATACGGGATATGGGAATGCATTACCCTTTCATTCCCATTTTCCCTTTTAAAGGGAAAACGGAAAAGTGCAAAAGGATATTGCAACGCCCCCTATGGATTTTATTAAAAATAGCCTTATGGACGCTTTCGGATCACTATGGGAGCTTTGGGTTTCCGCATCAAGTTATCCCTTGTTTAGGGGATATCGGGGATATGGGAATGCATTACCCTTCCATTCCCATTCTCCCTTTTTTAGGGAAAAACGTAAAAGTAAAGAAGGAGGTTGCGAGGCCCCACCGGATCCAAAAAGTTTTAGAGTCGCCATCTTTATTTTAAGGCAAAATAAAGCAAAAACCGAAAAAAAAAACCGAGATAAAGCGGTTCGAGGCTAAGTTACGAGTTGGGGTGCGTGACACCCAACTCGCTCTTTCGGTCTCAAAATAGTTTTTGGTTAAAGTATGCTTATTGTTATATTTATTTAGCTAATAAATAAAGCATTAAAAAGACAGAAAGTAAAACAAATACATCCGTGACTACATTATTTACTGACTTGGCAGCCATTTCCTTACAATAATTACAAAATATATATAAAAATATTTGGCCATTATAACGGCTCTTTTAGATAATATTTCCTAATCTAATCCGGCAGACAACGGCTTATATTGACTACATTGGGCCGGATTTAAATAACAACTTTTATAAAAAATAAATAAAAGAAAGTAAGTAAATAAATAAAATGCCCTTAAAGGCTATTACCTTTTAGAGCGGGTGCTCGCTCTGTCCTTTCTGGAGAGGGAGACTTATTTGCCGATGTGATCTCAGTGACGGCTTATATATGGTGTTTTGGCTTACTTACTCTAAAGTAATGACGGCTTAGTTTGGTGGGTTTTGGCCTATTTGGTGGGCGGAATAACGCTTATTTAGGTGTTTTCACCTATTTACTCGCAGCAGTAACGGCTTACTTTGGGATTTTTGGGTCGAGGAAATATAGGATACCTAACTAAAGGGCTAGGGGTCACTTTAATCGGTTGGATTGTGTTTGGCATGAGTTTGGACATGGTTTCGAGGCTTTATGGAGGGGGATCGACGACGCTTCTCGGCGTAAAAGTACGCCGAGTAACTCTTCGTCGAAAAGGGGTCTCGAATGGGGAGCCGGCACTCTACTTATAGTTGAATCCATGCTTCATCGGCTTGTACTCGCGCGCCAACAATTTGTACAATGCGCTAACTAAGCGCACCGCCAAGACTCCTGCGACATACAGATTGGCGCCGGCGCCAAATGTTGGGCGGTGTCGATGTTGCGGGCCAAGCCAACTATTCAAACTTCTCAATTTTTTTGACACTTTCCTCCTCAGCTTCCTTCACATGCTCATCCTACTTTCTCCTTTTTGCATTTTCTACCCAGAACTTGACATTTCGTTAAGTTTAAGCAGCTCTAATATCGCATGCCGAGTTACATATCGTGGGTACGAAATTGGGGTGTCTATAGAGCCCCTCAACGATGGAGTCTACTGCAACCCAAGGCTTACCGAGTAGACGAACATCGTTGATAAACAATAGACTCTCTAATTTCGCTCAATTATATAAAACGGGGAAGAGATGCAATGTGTAGTAGTTATAATGCAACAAGATATAACACAAGCCAAACTCCATAACCTAGACATATCTAGTCGGTTATAGCAAGTTATCGAGTTGTTAGCAGATATTCAAATTAAATGCTCTAATGGCTCCTTGAAGGTAGGCTATCTACGTATCCCTTAATAAAGGAAATCGACCAAAACGTAGTTCGTGCCAAAACCTAAACTATCACTGCATAACGGCTCTGGCCTACCGAGATAGGTCAGCTACGTATTCTTACAAGGAACCGAGTTCGTATCCTCCAGATGGGACTAAATGCGGCGGTGTAAGTGTCGCAAGTGCGGCAAAACTAAATGAGCACGTGCATGCAAAGCTTTATCAAATGAGTGCAAGGGTAAATAACGTGTTATGATGGTCACGCTCTACCGAAATAGATCGCCTACGTATCTTAGCCAAGGAATCGCACCAATCGTGGTTTCGCCACGCTGCCGGGCGGAATGAATTGTCTCCCCAGAACTCACCTCCTGAGAACAAGACCTTTCCCTATTAACCGGGCTACATACCCTTAAAAGAAAGTTTCCAACACAACCAAATGGATGGAATGTATTGCCTCCTTAGGAACTCAGCCTTCACCTGAGAACGACCTTTTCCTCGTTAACCGGGTTTACGCCCTTAAAGAAAAAGTTTCCAAACATCACAAATGCATCAAAAAGGAAAATACCTTCCTTTCTTTACTTTCGCTGTGGCCATGCAAAGAAATTATTGTTGATGTCGCTTGCCGCCTCTTGTCGCTTACGTTGTTCTCCTCACGACTTTGC